>CM073769.1:36035037-36151117 GCA_037158775.1 Hetaerina titia | reverse complement strand
GTTCAATCACCAGGAAAGGTTGATGAAACGGTGAATAACTTCCGCGATGAATGGTGAAAGAATAATAATAATCTTCTTCATTTTTTTGCACAATTAAATAATTCCCCCCTTCTTAACCATAACGTCTAAAAAATGTAAAACTTTGGTTGAAAAAGATGAGCGTCTTTCATTGAAACAAGGGTCTACTCAAGTATACGGTCATTTTAGGCATTTTTAGTACTAGCGATTTCTTTTGAGGGAAAATTTAGAGCGCACATTTAAAATTACCCATGTATTCTATGTTAATTCCTATCACATCATTCAAATTATTTTACAACCTCAATCCAAATCAAAAAAATAAATTTCAATTCTTTAGTAAAATACTGTGTATACAGCCAGTCACCCGATGAAATGTTTTGGGTGTAGTTATTTTGTAAATGAGATAATTTTTCATCTGTTTATCTTCATTAATCACAATGATTATTGTTACCAAATTGAGTAACGAAAACGGGTATAACACTTTAATATACAGAAACATATTTACGCACTTATTCTGGCATTGTATTTAACTTGTCTAGCGTAACGAATGATCTTGTGCATGAGCAATGTAAGGACGTAATCCATTTACAAATTTTTCCATTTATCATCCATCCCAAATGTAAATATTTAACTTCATATAAGACCTGCCATTATTTGCAATAATGAGAGGTTGACGTATAAAATGAGGTTGAATTAAGCTTGAAGGGATTATTGAACCTAGTCCTGAAGCAAACATTCTTCAAGGCGAACAATATTCTAAAATCTATGAAGGAAAGAAAACAGGAGAACTCTGCATTTGATCACCCTTTCTGAAGGATTAGGAGTCACTCATTTCTTCTTCTACCCTGTCATGAGACAACCGTCAATCAACTCTCCTTTGAATAAAAGAAATAACACGCTCAAACTTCCCAAATCTACTCTTCTCTCCCAAGCCCTCGCTTCGTCTCCCCTTTTTTACCCGAGCCCAGTTTAATCGCCGACTCCATCCGGCTTCTTCGCCCAGCAAACGACCGGCGAGTCGGCCACGAACTCTTGGCCTCACCTCACTCCTTGGCCTATGCCAGCCAGTCACCTTCCCCTTCTTCGCTTCATGTTTTATGGCCAAAAATTCCGCGGTCTCCGAGATAAGCGTCTCTTTTGACTTCCATCCTAGGGAATGAGAGGCCAAGGAGTGAGAGAGTGTGAAAATGGGGCGTGAGAGAGAGGTGAGGGAGTTCTGCGAGATACTGAGGGATGCAGAAGAAAGAAGCGGTGGGGGAAAGTTAAGAAGAAGAGATGCCGCTGCACCTTCCTAACTTCATCTCTCGAATCCCTCTCCTACCTACCCACACTACTTTCCAGCTACCTCGCCACACACCACTCCTTCAAAATCCAAGCCTTGCTCCACGAGTCTCAAACCTTCCCGAGTCCTCTCCCAAAGGCTCAGCAGATCTTTCGCAGCCGCCACAGTCTGCTTCTTGCCAGTCGTAACTCTCGTCAGCTCTTTCCTTTCCCCAGACAGACCGACTTTACACTCCCCTCCCGTGCTCCACAACCCGTCCAAATAACCTTCTTGACTTCTACCCGTCCCGTCTCCCTCGTCCCACCTCCCTTCTTCCAACCCCCCCCGTTCTCCTCTTCTTCCACCGCTCCCTCACTTCCCGCCTCGCTCGCATTTCTCACCTTGATGTCTGATGCGAATAAGAGGGAGCAATGTCTCGAGCAAGGATCTTTAAAGCAACCGGATCGAGAGCGAAGCGATCGGCAAGCAAATCTCTCATTTTGCCACAGATACGCTGCTTTTTTTGCAAGAAATATGGGAAACCCTCTTCAGCATAAACTTCAATTCATTAATCAAGAGTAGCACTATCAGCGGGCTATTTCTCCACATATTAAGTATATCTTTTGAGTGTGTTTACCCAGCAGGATTAAACAACCTTCTTTCCTGATTAGTGTTATCCTTTGGTTTTGAGGAAAAAATTTAAATTGGTGACGACAATCTCTTCAGTTTACTTAAGGCAATAAAATTCTGTTCTTTACTTTGATTATAATGAATATCAAAGTACTTTCAAACATAATAGAGAATACACAGCTAATGAAGTATATGTACCTGGTTATCTATGAAAGTAATGCGCATGAGTTTTTCGTGTTCCTGTGTATGCAAACGCGTACGCTCTCAACTGTCAGGAAGAAGGGTTGAAGGCCCGCAAATTTCGTTTTTTGCTGTTTGAAATTTTCGCGGATGGTTTTAAGTTACTATATATTATAGACGATTTTTTTATATTTTATAAATGACTTAATGATTTGAGTGTAAACTGATGTGTGTGTGTACATATATTAGGTCCAGGCATACTCGACGATGAAATAAAAAGGGCATTAAAGGAGATGAAAGCAAATAAGGCCGTGGGGGTAGACAACATTCCTGTGGAACTGTTGAAATGTTTAGGAAAATGTGGGAAGGAGACACTATATGGACTGATTCGTAGTATCTATGAGGAAGGAATCTGGCCGGAAGATTTTGTGAGATCAGTGTTAGTTCCAATTCCGAAAAAGGTAAAGACTTAATCATGTGAGGACTACAGAACAATAAGTTTGATATCCCACGCAGCTAAAGTGGTTTTCAGGATCATCAACAAATGATTGAGAGTAGGGAAAATGATAAAAAAGGGGATGATCAGTTTGGGTTTAGGAAGGGGAGAGGTACGGGTGATGCCATTGCAGTAATGAGGTCACTAAATCGAAAGGAATATAGAATACAATCAGGACGTATTTGCCTGTTTCGTAGATTTCGAAAAAGCGTTTGATAGAGAGAATTGGGAAAAGTTAATGCGTGTATTGCAGAAAACAGGAATGGACTGGAGGAACAGGAGACTGATCCGCAACCTGTACATGTCTCAGACTGCTCAGGTGCGAGTGGGGAACGGAGAGTCCGGATGAGCAGTGTTATAAAGAGGGGTAAGGCAGGGTTGCCTAGTGTCACCGGCACTGTTCAACGTATATATGGAGGAAATGATTAAAGAGGTATGGGAAGAACTGGAGGTAGGAATGAAAGTCGGAGGGGAATTTGTAAAATCGGTTAGGTTTGCTGATGACCAAGCATTAGTTGCTTAGTCAGCCAAGGGGTGGCAAGCATAGCTGAGTAAATTGGAGGTTCAGTGCAATAGATATGGGATGAGAATCAATATTAATAAAACAAAGGTTATGCCACTTTCCAGAAAGACAAAGGTTTTGCTAAACATTAAAATAGGAGGGGAAAAATAGATCAGCTAGAATAGTTTACATATCTCGGAAGTATTTTGGATTAATCCGGTCAAAGTAGTAGGGACGTAAGGAAAAGAATTGCGCTAGGCAAGGAGGCTTTCTCAAGAAGGAGGGAGTTGATGACGGGGACGTTGAGTAGGGAGGTTAAGACAAGATTCGTAAAAACTCTGATATGGAGCGTAGCTATCTATGTACGGCACGTAAACGTGGTCGTTGAAGCAGGAGGATAGACGTAGATTGGAGGCTTTTGAAGAGTGGGTGTGGGGAAGAATGGAAAAGGTGAAATGGATCGAAAGGAAAACAAATGAGGAAGTACTGGAGATGGTGGCTGAGGAGAGGGGTTTGTTGAGAGAAATCCTATGGAGGCAGGAAAAATGGATGAAGGGCGTATTGATCGGTAGTGGGATGCTGAAGAAGGTAATAGAGGGGAGAATGTTGGGCAAGCGAGGAAAGGGCAGGAACAGGATAGGGATGTTAGACGGGATGAAGGGAGGAAAGAAGTACACAGAGATGAAGAGGGACCTGATGTAGATTAGGTTGCTAAATTGGGTTTTGTTTGAAGTTACAAAATGTGTATTTGATAGTTGTGTCCATCCAAAAACCTACCTTAACCGAGTAGATTAGCTAAAAAAAATATACATATAACGAACCAATTCCAGGTAAATTAAGTAATTTAGGTATTCGTATGTGCTCCACTAGACGACTACAAGTGCTACAGAAGGTTCCACTCTGCAGGGTAATAGTACCTCCTCTTTTTTGAAGTGGTCTAGTGAGCACTTAAGGATGGAATGACTACGAATAGCAGGTTAGATGAGGAATTTTGGTGGAGGTAAAGTTTTCAGGAGTTCGCAGAGTAAACTGGTTCCGTCAGCATTTGCCCTCTCTAACTAAAGGTCCCAATGGCAGAGTTTACAATTTTATTCTAGGGACAGAGTGTAGCAATTGTAGGGAACTACATAAGACACTCAAGTGAAGTTTGGGATCCCACAGACAAATCTACTAACCCCGGGATTCGAACTCGTTCTATCGACGATGGATGCCAATTCTCTAACCACCACAGCCATCGATTCTCATTTCCCAACTGAAAATGCGTGTGTCGTATAATATCGCAATATGTGAATACACGTTTCCAGACGCTTAATTATTGGCGAAAACTTCCATTGCCGATGGGATGGTACGCGGAATTTTAAAATACAATATAGTATTCTAAATAGTAATTTCGTTATAACGCATACAGCCACTTTTCCCAAACTTCTACCTCCGCTATCAATATCGCAATGATCATATTTCTAATTTTGCACCGCCATGTGATTACTGAAAATACACCTATTGCGTATGTTTACCTTACGAAAATGTTTACATACCTACGCATTTATAAACACGACTTTCCCCATGCGCGTGTTTCATGCTCAGGAATCAAGATGCGGAGTGGAATTCTTCACGTAACAGTGTACAAAAAGTTAAAACAGCACTTCCATCACAACCTTAGCTTTCTAACACCCCACTTCTCATATCCAGCCCAACTGGAGGGTTGTTTACGTAAAGCCTCACTCCACACTCCCGACACTAAACAAACTGGCCCCACTCACCCTTTCATCTCCCCTAGCGCTCTTCCTGCTGTGTTATGCAGGCTGCAATTATCTCCATTTAACGTAAACCTTCCAAGAAATTCACGTAATAACCTTAAATTTACCATTTTTTCGAGCATAGGTTCACAATTCTCTGGTATCTCAACAGGCACGCTGCCCACATGTCAAAACCCCAAGCCATATGCTTTAGAGGGACCGTTTCTCTCCCTTTCTCTTTCCCTCCCTACCTTCCCTCTCCCTTCCCTCTTTTTGGAAAGCTCCTTCAACTGAGCTCCTTTCTTCCAACTCTTCCCATCTCTGTTCCTTATTCTCTGAAAACAAAAGCGAAATGCCTTCAGTGGTTCTTGCTGTCTCATCTTGCTCTAAGTTTTGGTATTTATTGAAAAAGGAAACTCCTCATTATATTCACGAAGGAAAGATAAAAACGGAGGAGAGCGATCTTTTGCCTTGGGTGCCGTCCTCCTCCGGAGAATTCGTGGCCCTTTCTCGGGGAGTGGAGTCCATTTTTTTCCATGCCCTGGCGGCCCAACGCGCTCCGGGCCATACCATCCCCATAACTTGGCGATCCAAGCCAACATCCACCCACAACTCCTAAACCTTACATTCTCGCCGTACCACTTGCCCACACTCACGCCTCTGCCTTCGAGCCTCCGCCAACCGTTGCTCGCCCGATTTTTTGACCGCGTTCTTCTTTTCAGCTCCTGGCTGAAGGTAAAATGCTAGAAGTTTCTTGCCAACAGTCCCTTCTTTCATCTGAGATGCTATTTACCTCAGTAAAATACCCACCCTGGACCTTGAACTTTGCCAGAGTAGTAAAAAATCCATCTATATCGGAGTGGTGATACGCAGAACACATTATCTCGTCTTTCCTTGACCGGACCCGCCTAGATAGGTAAAATTTTCTCTCATCCCAAATTATTACATACCAGCTAGAAGAATTGCATGTAGGTAGAGATAAGTATTATATCGAACAAATATGATTTCTTACCATCCATATGACAGTTTGACACTGACATTTTTTGCCAAATAGCTGGTGATTTTTGATTACTCAAAAGTGTAGTCGTTGGCCATATCAAGTACTACATAATCACTGCTGTTAAGTTCCACTATGCAATTTTCATAAAAAGACTAAAAGAAATAATTTCTAATTCTACATTATAATTTTTCATTTTGGTTTTTACCGATAAAATTCAACTGATGGAGCTAATTCTAACACATTACGTTACATGAAATCCCGTAATAAGTCAAGTGTAAATTTAACACTTAAGAAATTCTCCTTTGATGTGAAATAGTAAGCCCAACTTATTGTAATGGTTATTAACGTGCCAACGCCGTTTTCAGATTTCCTTGTCCTTTAAGTTAATAAACAAAGAACTAGTATGGGTGGTGCTTCAGCCGTTTCATTTAATTGCCTTCATGCTCTTACGTATTTAATAGATGTTCAAAGAAAAAATATAATAAGAAATTAAAAATTTTGGAAGTTTACTTTTAAATTTTAAATAGAGGTGGATAAAAATAAGGAATAAAATAAGGCATTACAATCATTGATTACGGTTGTTTTTCCACAATATCCTATTAGCTCGAAATTAAGTATATAGGTCTAATTTACTGCAGTAATATATGAATACATGCCGTCAGTGTAGAAAAGTTTTTTCAGTGATTTTGAGCGTTGATAATTAGCCTAAATTCTGTTGTTCCTTGGCCGTTACATTCAAATTTTAGTGTGACGAGATTTAACTATAAGAGCAATCAAAAATCAAAGGCTCATAAAAAAATTGGCTTCTGAAATTCTCCTCACATGGGCCAGTGGATAGAAAAAAACCTGTCCAAGATGAATCCTATTTCTTTCGTAAAGTCCTAAGTTGCCAATTTCAAAATGCCTTTTTTTACTGCTATTTCATTTCCATTAGCACTTTTAGTAAATATATTTTAAGCTTTGGTCAAAAGACTAACAATTATTATAACAATCCCGATTATCTTCATTCTCAGGTGTTAAAAGACAATGAAGGAAATCATTTTATCTTTAGAAGGGGAAGTAAAAGGTAGCCGAATATAAAAATATAGCCACTTAATTAAGTCCATTCAGAGAAATAACATCATCGACGTTTAGGCAAATTGATTTTCAAATTTGTAACTACCTCAACGACGGGGCTGGTCTATATAATTAAAAAATTTGGTCAACTCCAGGACAGCCGTTCATAATTCCAATAGCATTTTAAGTCCCGAGGGTAAATTGAAGGTCCCATCTAATAGTGTAGTACATATAGTGGCTAAAATCAAATCGATTTTCATGTCATTATGAGACAAATAAAGGCACGTAGAGGCGATGGTATATTCTATTTCTACGAAATATTGAGTAGTTTTTAGAGTTAACAATTATACAAGAATAACTCAAAATCTATAAACGTAACCCACAATACATTGGAATAGCATGTTTCAGCCAGCATCATGAGAAAATATATATAAATATATATATATATATATATATATATATATATAAATATATATATATATATATATATAATATTTTTTATATATATAAACATATATGTATATATATACAAAATAAAACAGTATTGTGCCGTCCAAAAGTTATATTGCTCTCGTGAGTCCGACGGCGTGTGAATATTCACACATCAGGGTAGGGGGGCCAGTTCCTTTCCCTGTGCCGGTTATGGTTTCCCAGGAAGATCTGGTACCCGAAAAATCAACTAGCTTGGGTGCAGCTGCAGGTGTCTAAATTGCCTTGCCCGGGAATCGAACCCGGGACCCTCCGGTCAGTAGTCCAACGCTCTACCCACTAGACCACCGCGACATATATATATATATATATATATATAATATATAATACTCTATTATATATATAATATATATGCGAAATTGAGCAATTAAAAGCTTACATTTTGGAAATAATGTTTAATATTCCGACCAGTTCCATGTCTATACATTGCAACCCGATGTTTTCGTAGATAACTTAACCACTTGTAAGGATGAGGTGTACACGATCACCATGAGATTCCCTAATGGACGCGTTGAATACTGGAACGCCAGGGGAATATGCGGAGAAACTTTTCACTGTCAAAGTACTCTCTACTATAAAAAATCCAACATATGCGAATTACAAACATGGCACTACTTTTAAAGCTACAATAAAGGTTAAGATACAACTAAAACTACCGCCTTCCTGTTCGTGCTGAATACATTCGTATCGAGGATTGAGGATATTAGAAGACAACAGTAGGAGAAGTTCAAAGCTTTGCAGATTTTTAATTTATGTATGATCATACATACGGAAGGAAAGGCTATAAATTCAAGCTTGCGTTTTGTATTGAATAATTCACTTAACTGGCATAATGCGAGAAAAACACTAACGCTAAAACAGAGAGCCGGGATTTGAAATACGTAACAGCTCCCTTTTGATGTTATTCCGTACAATCAGATGGGCTTATTAAGGCCCCTAGGTATAAATAAAAAATATGATTCGGTACAATTACAATTGCTATATTATTAGTTTAACTAGTAAATACGAAAAGAGAAGAGCGCATGTGAACGGTTTTAATCAATTAATGTATGTGGAGAACTCATCTCAGGATTTCCACCAAGTTAAATTCTTCGTAGTTACCAACGTCCCTAAGGACGACTAGTTCATCTTCTTCAGAGATTTTACCTCTTCACAACAAGTAGCAGTATGTTAAGAGAGCATAAAAACTTAGTACGTCTTCATTAGTCAATGGAATAAGAGATTACAATGTAATTTAGAGAGAAGAAGCAGTAAGAAATGCAATTAAAAGTATGAAATAAAACGTTTAAATAAATGTTACTGCCAGTTCCTTTCCAGTTCTGATGAGAATATTGGCAGGAAAACATTTCCTTACTCGGTTCAATAAAAGATTTAGGCATAAATTTAGATGTCTTAAATACGATCACCTATGAGCGTAGTGCCTATACTATATAGTGCTCTAAAGGAACAAAAATGGGCGAAATTTGAGACGCAAGTAATACATACTCCACTAAAATAACTTTCTCGTATTACTTAATAGAAAATAAAATAGACAGCGAAAAGGAGTTACAGAAATTACAATAATATAATTACAATTCACAATGTTAAATGAATGAAATGGAAAATGCAATATTAGAGGCTACAAAGTTAATTGAGGCTGGAAAATGATATGCAAGAGAAGAGAGATTCCATCTAATTCCTAATATAGTGATACGATGCTTATTACTTGCTCGTCTTGTTTTAATTTTTCTCTGTTCCATGCCATTATAAACATTATTTGTACCTCATTTCCAACATTTTTCTTCGTTTAAGCAAGTATTTCTGCATTGGTCTCTCTTATTAATAAGATACAAGGTTAAACATTTCCTTCGGAATATACGATATAAAAACCCTTACGTGACAAATCTCGCCAAGCACTCTATCCAAAATTCATAACTTTAGAACCGCACCTACAATATGAACATTTCTCCACCTTGCATTCCGCCGTAGTAGGTGTGAGTTGGAGCAAAAATATACCTAACACTCGGCTTACTGAGAAATGCTCCCCACCTTACGACTCCCATCCCTCTAAATCAATCAGCCATCACGAAGAGAAAAAATGATCAAGGTGAGGAAAAGGCGGAAGAAACGCATGATGTTTGGGATAACCAAGAGGAGCAAATGAGCCCTCTTGCTGGAGACCTTAGAGAAGGCAAAAAAGTTTGGCACGAGGAGAGTGAGAAAGAAGAGGCGAAGAAAAGAGAAAGGGAATACAGGGTTTTAAAATGTGAAGACCGGCGGGCATAATATGTGCATACTTACACACTCGGGCACGCAAATAGGGCAGGCGTGGCATATCTTTCATAAAAGGAAGGAAGCGGAACCGGGGACGGCTTGAGAAGAGCAGGAATGGAGGTTCGCGGGGGAGGCTGGTGGGGGACGAAGGTGGTGGCTGCGGGTGGAGTTGGGGCAGGGGCGAGATATGCCCCGGATCGAATCGCGCAAACAACAACGGGGTGGAAGATTGTCGGGGTGTTGTGCGCGCGCTAGTGGTTTCGAGTCCATTTCTTCCCCCACCCCTTCCCTCCCTAGCCGCTTCCACCTTCAATCCGCACTCATCTCTTGCGGCATGGGAATAACATATCAGCTCCGACTTCACCTGTGTGTGTGCGTGTGTATGTGGCTCTGTGGGGGATGTGTCTTTACGGGTGGAGGAGGGAAATTTAGGTGATGAGGAGGGGTACCCTCCCGTCCCGCCCCTCTGTCTCACCTACTCGAAAATTATACCTTTCAGCGAGGGAGTATATGAGAGCGAGGGGAGTGGTGGAGGAGAGGATGGCGCAGTGCGAAGGCGAAAGCCGAGAGGACAAGCCGGGAGGAAAGAGGAGCCAGAGGGATGGGGAGGGAAAGAGAGGAGGAGGTGGGCATATTAGACGGGAGAACCGAGAGCGGGGAAGTGTGGTGGGGTGGAGGAGTTAAGGGAGGCGAGTCAGTGGAGAGGGTTAGGGGTGGGGAGGTAAGATTTTCGGCCCGGTACGTACATCCTCAAGGCTCGGAAATATATAAATGGGCGAGATGGGTGCCGAGATAAGTTCCTCGGGTAATCGATTACGACTTTTTCGGGGGGTCTGTAAAAAATAAAATGTCCGCCCCGAGAAATTATTTCATTTGAATAAGAGCCGTCGGTAACCGAAAAATCTCATTCCGGTTTATCTTTTTTTTTAAGATTACTTCCGAGAAGGGAAATTTGTTATCAATATTGAGTGGATATTCATGTACTTATCCAGACTACATCAGCCGTTTTAAATTAACTTAAGCTGGGGATGAGAGGAAGTTTCCTGCTCATAAAGGAAAACGATTGGCTCTTTCTTCCTGCACACATGCATGGTGCTTTAAACTAAACACCATGGGTCCACACCGATCTAAAACCATATATATTTGCAATTTATTAATCCAAATAATTACTAGGTTGGATCGTATTACGTTAAAAAACCATTCCATAAAATTATTACCAGAATTACAGTGATGTATTACCAGAATTAAGATGAAAAATGTGAATTTTGGAGCACTGATATGCAAGTGTTACACTGGAAAACTGTTGACTATTATTTAGCAGGAAGTATGTTTAGTAAACAGATTATAGGAAAAAATAAATGGAAATTTAACGGAAGAATTTGGAAACACGAACCAGGTATAAAAAGATAAGGAACGTGAAATAAGAACCAAGTCAATACCTAAGTTTTAACGACGATGGCAAAGGAATTAAGAGGGGTGAATTACTAGATAGGACGTTGAATGTGGGGGAAAGGCAAAAGCTTACTCTTTAAAGAGAATGAAAAATCTTGCGGAGAAGGATATTAGGGTTACCTGACCGCAGTAAACTACTGCCATTTACTTCTAAGGCATGGGAAGATAATCAATGTAACTGACCCATTAAAAATCCGTTGCAACGGTTTAGATAATGATAACGGTCGTAAGAGTGAAATATCTCGGATATGTCTTGGTGTAAAAGTTTACCTTAACGTAAAAATAAACTCTCGCGTACACGGCTACAGGATAAATCATGTATCTGCATAAAGTCAAAGGGAAACAGGGCAGTAAGGAAATAGAGAAGCCAGTTCAACTAACATTCATATCATCAAAATGAGAAACATCTCTTGCTTAGAGGAGCTGCTCACAGCTATGACGAAGGGGGAATGTGCCGGTGAAGCTTTCCAAACTGGGAGAGGTGAGTGGAAGTACGTAGGTGGACTGAGGCTATTATGCACTGATCGAAACTATAGATAGAAAAATATGACTAAAGCTGGAAGGGGGCTGAAACTGACTGCTTTAATTGGGTAGAAAGAGAGGAGGGGAGAGAGTTTGATATAAAAAATAACAGGTTGGAGGGCATTAACAGGAGGATACGAGGAGGGGTGACGAGGGGACGGAGGGCTGCATGGATCTATTCCTGCGTGGCAGGAGTAACAGCGCAAGGGAAGGGAAGGAGAGGTTAAGATGCCCTTAACCACCAATCCTCCCCTTCATATCACTGCCACATCCCTCCCTCCCCCCACTCTTCCCCGTCCTCCTCAACCCACGCTCCGCCGTGTGGCATCGACGCGCCGCGCTCCCTAAATTTGGGGGAATATACGGGGAAGGGGCGGGAGCACTGGGGGAATGGGAAGCAGGCGGTCAGGGGTGGCAAAGAGAGGAATGGGGAAGTTAAGGATAAATGAGTTGGGGGGACGACGTAAGAATGGAGGAGGAGAGTGGGAGGGGTAGCAGGAGTTGGAAATGGCAGAGGAGTGGAGAAAAGAGGTGTGAGCACACACTGTGTGGAGATGCGAGGAAAATGAGGGGATTTATAGTGTGAGCAGGGTGGGGAAATGGAGGGAAAAGACCAGGGTAGGAAGAATATTAGCGGGTAATAGGGGTTGTATGTTGAAAGGAGGGAGGGAATCCTTTTCTATCTATCTCTCCTGGCCATCGCTGTCTTACCGCTGCACCTCCTCACCCCACACGCACCCCCCGTAACAATCCCCGGTCGATGGTCGATGGGAAGAAGAGAAGACCAAGTCATATGCGCTTTGGAATGGCTTTGGAAACTTGAGTGGCCTTGTGGTGAGAAAATGGGAGTTAAATAGGGGTGAATTAAACAGCTGACGACGGCGGGAAGTGATTGATCGAGGAACAAAAAATATATCGCTGAAAAAATCACCAAAGTGCTATAATTACACATCCAAAGGTTCCAGCCATTGTAAAATCAACTCACCACATAATATACTAGTTTTTTTAACATGTACAGAGAGAGTAATACTAGCTTAATCTTATATTCAAAACATAATGTGGAATGAGATTAAGACTATATATGGATTGATTGGTAGTATCTATGAGGAAGGAATCTGGCCGCGAAATTTTGTGAGATCAGTGTTAGTTTCAATTCCGAAAAAGGTAAAGACTTAATCATGTGAGGACTACAGAACAATAAGTTTGATATCCCACGCAGCTAAGGTGGTTTTCAGGATCATCAACAAATGATTGAGAGTAGAAAAAATGATAAAATAGGGGATGATCAATTTGGGTTTAGGAAGGGGAGAGGTACGGGTGATGCCATTGCAGTAATGAGGTCACTAAATCGAAAGGAATATAGAATACAATCAGGACGTATTTGCCTGTTTCGTAGATTTCGAAAAAGCGTTTGATAGAGAGAATTGGGAAAAATTAATGCGTGTATTGCGGAAAATAGGAATGGACTGGAGGGACAGGAGACTAATCCGCAACTTGGGCATGTCTCAGGCTGCTCAGGTGCGAGTGGGGAACGGAGAGTCCGATTGAGCAGTGTTAGGAAGAGGGGTAAGGCAGGGTTGCCTAGTGTCACCGGTGCTGTTCAACGTATATATGGAGGAAATGATTAAAGAGGTATGGGAAGAACTGGAGGTAGGAATGAAAGTCGGAGGGGAATTTGTAAAATCGGTTAGGTTTGCTGATGACCAAGCATTAGTTGCTCAGTCAGCCAAGGGGTTGCAAGCATAGCTAAGTGCATTGGAGGTTCAGTGCAATAGATATGGGATGAGAATCAATATTAATAAAACAATGGTTATGCGATTTCTCAGAAAGAAAAAAGCTAAGCTAAACATTAAAATAGGAGGGGAAAATAGAGCAGGTAGAACAGTTTATATATCTCGGAAGTATTTTGGACCAATACGGTCAAAGTAGTAGGGACGTAAGGAGAAGAATTGCGCTAGGCAAATGGGCTTTCACAATGTTTAGGCAGTTGAAGACGGGGACGTTGGGTAGGGATGTAAAAAAAAAGGTTCGTAAAAACGTCGATATGTAGCGTACACCGCAGATACCTTGTCACTGATGCTGGTGGATAGACGTAGATTGGAGGCTTTTGAAATGTGGGTGCGGAGAAAATGGAGAAGGTGAAATGGACCGAAAGGAAAACAAATGAGGAAGTACTGGAGAGGGTGGGGGAGGAGAAGGGTTCGTTGAGAGAAATCCTAAGTTGGCTGAAAATATGGATGAAGGGCGTATTGATCGGTAGTGGGATGCTGAAAACTATAATAGAGGGAAGATGTTAGGCAAACGAGGAAAGGGCAGGAACAGAATAGGGATGTTGGACGGGATGAAGGGAGGAAAGAAGTACACAGAGATGAAGAAGGACTTGACGTAGAGTAGGCTGCTGGATTGTGTTTTGTTGAGAGTCAAAAAGTGTTTATTTGGTAGTTGTGCACATCGAAAACCTACCTTAACCGGTAGATTGCCTAATAATAATAATAGGGGTATGGAGAGATTGTCAAAAAAAGGTCTGGGAAGAAGTGGAAGTGAAAATGAAAATCGCTGGGGAAATCAGTTAGGTTTGCTGATAATCAACCTTTAGTTTGTTAGTAAGCCAAGGATTGGCAAACATTGCTGAGAGCATTAATTAATAAAGATAGGTATGGGATGAGAGTAAATTCACACAGAACAAAGGTGAGTACTATCGGTAGGTTTTCGTCCGACTACCCCTAGTACAGTAAATTAAAAATGTCCAATACTACTGCGATGAATAAACAGCTAGTTTAAAATTTAGCGGAATTCCATTGGAGTGTTATAGTGCAATCTTAGGCAAGTTAACAATCGAATCACATTCTAGCTAAAATCATTAAATAACATGAAACATTTCCTTCAAAATTTTTAATCATTAACAGATATTGATTGTTAAAAGTAAACTTTAAAATACGAGCATAAATGCATCGCAGAATTAATTTAAATTTGGATTCTACATTTAGCATTCTCCACTTCTTTGGTAAAATAAACAGTAGATGTATAATTATGTATGATTATGCTGGTATGTTAGGGTCACTCTAAATAAAATGTTATAATAAAGAACCAAGATATTGTGTTTTCCAGGAAGCCGGTTTGGAATCCAGTATTCGACACTGCTCTATTTTCAACCATATTCTAAAATCCAACTAAATAATTTTCTCTTTTTATTATGCAGGTAATGATTATAATTTATCGCCAAACTTTTAGTTTTCCATTAAAGTTAGTGAACATTTTTGTGAGCGTACAATTTTTATGACGGCCCAGTCCAAATCCAGCGTATGCAGCAGCTGTAAAAATGGAATATTCTCAGTAAAGTTGACGATAAACGCAACCTAACGTATAAAACTACCCATGATTTGAGAAAGGATGTTTGAGTTTTTGCTTCCTTGATCTTATTAGCTTAAAACAAATACTTATTGAAAGTAATTCAATTAGTTAAAATGGTAAGAGCTTCCCGAGAAAGATGTTTTTGTTAATGTGGGATCTTCTAAAAAACCCTATTGTGTCCATTGAATCAACAGAAAATGTACCTTGGATTTATATCCTTTGAAATGGCACATAATTTTCAGAGGGACAAGCAAGAAAATGTAATTTAGAACTTGTACAAGTTTCTCCCAAAAAGATCGGTGATGTCAAATCGTTCCATTACGTCCCTCTGCGGTTGGATCTCCACAGGAAGTCACCCCGTGGATGCGTAGAACGGACGTATTTTCTTTCCTCCATATCACAGCACTTTGTCAAATTCTTCCTCCGGCATTTTTGTAAAGTTCTAAATTTATTATTGTCTAGTTGACTCTGCGATGCGGTTCCCCAAATACTCGAGTGTGTTTAAAAATTAACTCGCCTTTTATGTGGAATAAATATTTGGCTTTTTGCCATCAAATCTACCATTGGATTGACACAGGTTGCAACGGATTATAGATTTACACTTATTCTCCTATCTACTAATGATGAATTGTTTCATATTGCTTTCAATTTCAGCCCATCGAAACATTTTTACTTACACATAATCCGTAGAAATCCTCCGTAATTTCTCTAGCTTAATTTACACATCATTAATGGCTTCAGAAAGCTGTTATTTCCCTAACGATGGCATTTGTGTCACTAAGAATGTCGTGGACTTATATTCCGAAAATAATGTCATAAAATAACACGATAAACATAAATTTTAATCATAGGTACTAGTTATTGATGTAAATTTCTATACTAAAATAAATAATAATAACTGTGTTTGGTGACGGTAGGGAAAGACGATAGAGAGCAGGGTACAGTTGGGAATGTACGTAAAAACAAGAAAGTACGTCTATGCAGAAGGTAAACTTCTCTCGAGGAAGAAAAGTGGAGCCTTTTCTCTTTGTCCGCAAAATAAAATGAAAAGGAAGCGACCGTAAAGATAATAAAGGGGTGTTGAGGAGGTAAGAATGAGCGAAGAGTTTAAAAGAGAAGTCGAGAAGGACGGAGAAGGAAGGAGGGTAAGGGAGGGATTGTAGCAGGGGGAGGGGCGGGGAGAGTGGAAAGTTGAAGATCCAGCTAGTGAAAGGATGAGGAGAGAGAGGAAGGAACACAAAGAGGGCGTTTGAAAACTTTTTTTCTTGAAGATACCTAAAGATAGTACAATGAAGCGGGAGAAAAAAAATAAATGAGATTTCGTAAGAAGTTAGCCGATGATACGGCGAAGAGGCCTGTTTAGCGGTATCTTCGGCCGTGAAAGGAAAAAATTAATGGAGAGAGACGGCAGTAAAGGATAAAGAGCAAAAGAGAATAGGATGGGGGAGCATAAAAGTCTACGAGGAAGAAAAAAATTATCGAAAAAAATTGCAGCGAAGTTCAATAAAGACAAAATCGAAAGATTGGAACTTTTTAAAGAGGAAAAAAATCATAATGTAGGATTGGGCGTGATGTAAAGTAAAGGAATTGACGTGGCAGAGAGTTAGAAATGAGGCAAAATCAATGCCGGTAAAATGATCAAAAGGAAAAAAAGGAAATGCAATGAAAAATGATTTACCCCAGTGGAATGGTGCGGAGAAAAGTATCACGTAAAAAGAGTCTTTCAGGAGGATGTCTTTACTCGAGTGAGAATGTTACTTTCGCCGTGGAAGTACATGACTGCAAAGAGGAGTGAAGGAAATAAAGTTGAAGGGATTGGGACAAAAAGGGAGAGTAGAACAACTCAGGATAATAAAGAAGCATAAAAAACTCGGAGATTATGAAAGAAGAAAGGGAGTGAGTGGTGGTGGCGCTGAGGGAGACTGGGACGGGTGAAGGAAGAAAGAGAGAGTGAGAAAGCGGGGAACGAGAAAAGCATAACGAGATTTCGAGGAAGACAGGTGGTATAACCACCCGAAGGTGATGCCTCAAGTTTGTGAGATAAGGAGCTCGCGGGAATAGCTACGACCACAGCCAACCCACACGCGTGAACACACGGGAGACATCCCCCCCCCCCGAATACCTTCATTTATTTTTTCCACCTCTCCTCCATTGCGAAAATGTGACAGGTATTGTCGTGAAGGGTTTTTCACGGGCGGTCTTAGCGATTTGGGCCACGCTCCTCCTCGACAGAGCGCGGGGAGAGAAGTCCGGGGAAGGGAGAGGAAGGAGGAGGTAAGTCAGCGGGAGGGGAGAGAGGATGCTGGGGAGTTAAATTGACGAACGTTTTCCGACGGTGGATCCTCCAGCCCCCAAAACCACCACTACCCTGGGGGCTTTTTCTCCCCGCCAGGGCGCAGCTCGTAATCGCATTCATTCGCTTCTTTTAAGACGTAAGCTATTCTTCACCAGACGCGAGCGCTCCGTGTAAGCGTCGGGAAGTTTAGTCAAAGGGCGAAAAATGGAAGGGTAAAGTGACAAGTTTTGAGACGGCGGCAGTGGATGACGCTGCGGTAAGGGTGGATCGAGTGGGAGCGGGAGTGGGAGGGACGGGAGGAGGAAAACGCTGGGAAGGAGGGAAGGGCTGGGAGGAAGGAAAATGAGTCCCTTCACCTTTAAAAAGAGTTGAGTTCATATTTTCGTAAAGGTGGAAGTTTATCACGCAAATTTAATATGCAACTCTCGTCGCCGTCGTCTCTCCCCGCCGTACATTTTTCCTCCAACCAAAAGGGGCGTCATGCAACTCCACCTGCCAACCAAGAGGCTTAATTACCCGCGTTTCATAACTTCTGAATGTTTTCGAGGGAGTGTATATTTCACGTCAATCAGTCTCTCACTCCGGAGATCTTCTCCCGTCATTTTAATTCACTCGTGGAGCAAAGTGATCAAATTACCCGTGTATTTCCCGAACTAAACATAGGCTCAATATTAATATTAATGAAGGAATTTCTAATTAGATTATTACATAACAAAGGCATTTTTCTCTCTTTGTTCTGGAGCCTTATTGATTTAATTTAATTCATTTATCGCATGCTATGCCCAACCTGGCTCCTATTTCATTTTAGTGCCGGTCAATGACAAATATCAACGAGCGTCATTCATGTTCATTATTGCTTAAAATATATGAATACCTTTCCATATCTTGCATTTCATGGTTAATTGTCAAATTAAATTTAATATAAATCATATCAAATATCAAGCAAAATTCTCCAACATTGTTGTCGTTAATTGATGCATATACCAGTTGAATTTTACGAGTAATTACGATGGAAAAGTGAATTTATAAAAATAATTGACAATTATGAGAAGATAAATAGAGTTCCATATGAAAAAGTGAAAAAATATTCACGCTTATAATAATGCAGAGAATTACGAAACCCTTTTCAATAACAGAACAATGCGGAGGACAAAAGCAGCTCGAAATAGGTGGTGCACACGCAGATTTATAGTTCCCCTCTTGTAAGGACTGTATTATGAAGTTTATCAGTGATTTACCTAAAAAATATTAGTATTAAAAAAATAAATCCTGAGGGAAAATGTACCTTTGAGAATGAGTGACGAATCTGATATAGGTGCAATTTTGGACAATAAGGAAAGGTTTACGTGAAACTAGATAACTGTTGACCCTCTTCCTCAAAAGAGATACTTTAATTAACAGCACTAATACGTCAACGAATAAGCAAATAGTTTATTATAATAATATACGAGTATAACGACACTTATTTGACGATCTATATCAACTTTACACCTAATCTTCCTGTCCTACCAGTTCAATTTAAAGGCACTGATGTAATTGAATTTAATGATTCAGACAATTAAATTACAATAATAAACATAATTTTTACAATTTACATATTTTGATTTTTACAAAAAACAAGAATTACCGTCACTGTAGCCTATAAATGACTATGATCAAGGGGTTAAAACTCTACATTTGGCAAATAGAGATGAGAAATGAAAGCCAAAATAAGGACATGGAGGCAATAGGGACACCAGATTGATAGGGTACGGACATCGTATTTGATACACTCGGATAATACGAAATTCCCCTACCCTTACCCTACTTCTTTCGATCCAGTACGTCCTTTCCACCACCCACACGAGCCTCCCAACAATATTCACGCAAACCTCAAAAGTGACAATGGGATGAGACGAAGTTCTTGAGAAAGAGGAAATGGTGTGGTAAAAAATATAAAGAAACGATAAAATGAAATGAGGGAGGAACGGAGGCGATGGGAATGCAGGAAAAAAGTGGGAAATGGAAATAGATTCGGGAATAAAAAAATGTACTCAAGCAGGAGCACGAGGAGGAGTTGATTAAAACATAGGCTGACAGGAAAGAGAATAACATCTCTAAGTGGAGAGGGAGAAAGGTAAACATTAAAGAGGAGAAAGTACTAAAACGAGCACGCGAGAATAAGAGAAAGAGGAGAAATAGGGGAAAAGGGATATATAGAGGAAATGAGGGAATGGGAAGGGGAGGATAAAGGAGATGGAGGGAGAGGGGGGGACGGAGGAAGAGAGGGATGGAAAGGAAAGCGTGGAGATGGGAGCGGAAAACCGTACCCGTGACCGCGACAATGGACTGGCCCCACAGCAATCCTCCACGCAGACGGTTTGGAATGGAGTTTTGATGTGGAGAGGCCACGAATTGGAGAAGTGGAATGGGAGGGGGAGTTAGGACCGGGGAAGAGAAGGGTAAGAGGGATCAGGGCGACGACGAAGTGGGGGGAGAGGGAGAGAGAGATATTTGGGGGTGAGGACGGTGCAGGGAGGGAGGCGGGGTGATTTGAGGCGAGCGACGCGTCATACAACTACGAGGGACAGACGAATACTCCCACCGTTCCCACCCCATGCATACACGCGCGCGCGCGCTCGGGGTACTCGCTCTCCCGCTCTCGGTGGGGAGGGTAGGATGTGAGAGAGTTAGAGAGAGAGGAAACGGGGGGAAGTGGGGGAGAGCAAAAATCTCTCATATATCCCCAACATTTGCTCGACCCCCCCTCCCACCCTCGCACGCCACTCCCCCACAACTCCATTCCTCGACACGCACACACACACACCCTGCCCCCACGGTTTCCGAAAAGTCACACCCACCCCTCTCCCTCCATATCCACGCGTCCCTCGCTCACCGCACTACATACATTACTAACGACGCGAGCGGTTAATTTTCCGTAAATTAAACTCATTACCAATTACGAGAGCACAATGCATTTCTAAACTTCTGCTCTTTCCAGCGCTCCCCGAGGGCATAACCCTACCTCCCTCCACCCCATCCCTTCACCCCACTCTCCTCCCCCACTCTGCTCGTCCCTCCTCCCCCATCCACCGCCATCCTCTTCTTCCCTCTCCCACGGCAACCCTTTGGGTGGACCCTCCCCTCCGGGATCCACCGAACCCGTCTCTCTTCCCCCCCTCTCGCAAACCCCTGTCGCAACTACCCCCCTTCTCCACGCGAACTCTCACTATATGTTGGCTCTCTCCCCCCCCCCCGCGTCCTCCTTCATCCCACACCCCTCTACTTCGCTACGGTCCTCCTCCCTCTTTGACTCCACACACTAACCGCCCCTGCCCCTGCTTACCCTACTCCGACCAACCCAACACCCTAAACCGCCATTAGAGGGAACAATGTTTCTCCCGCTCTGAATTATTGACTTTCTTATCCTCCACCCACGCACTCAGAGCGTACACATACATGCACGCACTCCCATGACCGTGCGACCCCCATCCCCACGAATGGGGATCCCGCGGGTCCCACTCACCGGGGTTACCTCCCCGATCTACTCCTACTCCAACCCCACTGCTCCCCTCCGACGGTGCGCACCCCCCTCCCCCGTCCGCTCTATCCGACGCATTTCCCTGGCCAGCGACCCCCGTCATTCTCCTACCCCACCCCACAGCACAGCCTCCACTCTACTCCTACTCCACCCCATCCCTTCCCTCTTGATACATCCCCTCCTTTCCACAATTTTCTTTGTCGTTCCGGGCCGAGTTTGCGACTGCCTATGGCGTCGGACCTTCCTCCTTGCTTCTCCGGGCCACCCTATTCCATTTCCGTGCGCTCGGCGGCAGGAAACCCGGATTCCCAGCGCAACTTTGTACACGTCCACCCGCTCACTCCTCCCCTCCCCCTATGCCTCTCTATTTCTATTTCCAATTTCGCCTTTCCTCCTCCCATTCCTGTGGTCTTCTCGGCGCCCTACTTCCTTCGCAGACCTCCCAAACTCCCTCTCACGATCGTTACAGTTTTTGACCCTTGGAAGTTAGGGTCCACCCCGCCGTCGAGTTCCTCCCGGACCCTAAAGAAAGCCGTTTTATATTCATCTCTCCGCGCGCGATACCGTCCAATTTTCCTCTCATTTCACTTTCTCAACCTTCGTTTTCTCTCTTACCCTCATACTATATCCCATGCGGTGCCCTTTCTCCGTTAAATTCCATTCTTCGAGGTTCAAGTAAATGGACAAAGACTAATCACCTTCTTAACCTTATCCCTTTTCCTACTCCCTTCTGTCCATTGGCAGCCGAGTTGCCATCCTTCTCTCACATATTTTTCCTGGTAGTCTCTTTTCATTCACTGCTAATTTTTTTCCTTTGTGATGCTGCAATTTTGGCGTTTTGCCATTTTTCTTGCCAATTTATCCTTTAAAAGATGAATTATACTGATATTATAAATTTATAATTTTATTCAGTTGTAGCCGGGGTAAAAACAGAATGTACTACGCATGATAAAATAAAAGCGATTCTATTTATATAAGGACCAGTTTGAACACTTAAGCAAGTACCAAACACTAACTGCACCATTGAGGTACCGTATTACGTAGTTTAATGAGAATATTTGTTATTTCACTCTCTGCCATATAAGGTGTGAGGTCCAAAATTTCATTTTATGAGAACATTTAAATGAAAATTTGGGTGAGAAAATTGGTTACCTATTTGCAAGGGGAATATTAAAATTCCATCCCATCCCATCCATTTCATCAATCTTCAAGCATCTGTAGAAGACGAAAATGTGAGAAAACTGCTCTAGAATTCACATAAAACTGAAACTATAGTGGCAGCATATGATCCGCTTTGCTCCATCTTTATAAAAATAACAACTTTGTTTCATTAAGCCCTTGATTGCTCCAACAATACATCAAGTCCAAGTAAAGGCTATCTAAAAAGTTTTCAGGTTTTTTACTTAAGGCTGGGAACTGGGAACTTTATGGGTTAAATGGAAGAGGGGACCTGAAGGTCTCAATTTCGCCCAGAATAAAGACCTTTATCTATCTATCTATCCATCTGATTATAAGGACGTTGTATTCGTTGTGCGCGTGTTTAACAGTTGTCCTACATTTAATAAATTGTTATAGATTTCAAAAGAAAGAATGCTGACTGATCGCATATAGGTTAATTTTTCTCAGATTAAATAACTATCAAGTGGAATTTTTGGAAAAAATTTTGAGCGAGACAATTAGTTTTTACTCTAGGCGCAATTTTCTGAAATTGGAAGTCAGTTTACAATTAATATTTAACGTAATTACAACTCTTCACTATAATATTTTGTGGCAAGTTAAATTTTATAATGCCGAAGACGTTGCACTTTACCCTTTATGAATGGACACAGAGATAAGGCAAGGAAAGAAATACTAAAAAGCTAGCAATAGAGGTATTATTTACATTAGTCTACCGGGTTATGGTAGAATTATGTAACTTTCAGTGCACATTAATGTAAGCTCTAACTATCCAAGCCCTAATTAACGTGAAAAACATAGCCCTCAAGCCTGTCTAATATAATAACTCAATCTTTATCTCAGCAAACTTTCTGCGTCCCTTAAATCCATCCAAAAGGCGTGTTATTTTTCCCATTTCACCTTGCTTTCTCAGCATTATTCCCTCTCTTACCACTTTCAGCATTCCAGTATCTCTCATTATGCTTAGAACGTCTTAGCTTGTTTCCCTTTTCATTAATTTCATCCACTTCATTCTTCTCCGCACCTACACTTCCAAAGCCTTTAAAATTCTTCTATCCCCTTGCCTTAACGACCAAGTTTCTGAGCCATGTAAAACTATGCCGTGTATTAAAATCTTACGTCTTTCCTATGTATTTTTACGAAAGGTGCCCTTTCATCAACTCCTGTCCCTTAGTAAATGCTTCCCCAAATACCCCAATTTGTCAGCGTCCATTATACTCAGACAAAAGGGCCAGATTTACATTTCTAAATGATGAAAATATTATGCTAAACGTTTTTTCATCCTTCCCCCCACCAATGAATCAGTGACGAAAAGTTAAAAGTTATAACAAGCAGTAAAAATGCACGAATTTTCTAAAAATTATCAAACGTTAGAATAAAAAAGCACTGAAGACGATATGAAAATAAGATTCAAGGTAATACTCCGGAGCATTATCAACACTTGATGAATATTCGTCCAAATGATTCTTCACGCTTTAACGCTTTGTATTTTAAGTTCAGTTGAGATATTGGTATTAAAACTGTCTAACATGGAGATGGAGGAATTACAGCAGGTGCAGTACAGAAATCACAGAAATTTCCTTTCACATTAACCTCAATAAAAATAAAGGTTACACAAATTCAACCGATGATAATTCATGTGAGAACACAGCAAAAACCGTTTTTGAAGGAGCTTTTCTGGTATACTTCGCTTGGTTATTATTAATTCTCATTACAAATTGAAGTAAGTAGACATATTTTAAGTTAGGCTATATATCACCAGCAGTTTTAAGTTTAACTTCGAAGTGTATTTTAAGTTTTAAGTTTAACTTCGAATAACGGTAGAAGTAAGGACCGTTAAAAAGTAGGGAAAATATGGAACATGTTCAGAATGGGAATGGGAAACGCAATACCGTTAAAAATATAGAATAAAACCAGGATTCCACGTTCGTGTGGTTGATTTCATTAAATTGTGTGAATAAAAAATTAAATGAAAATTAATAAAGTTCATGAATGTATTTCAGGAAATTGGAGACCCCTGAAGGGAAATGCGATTCTTTTAAACTAGTGCTTTAGACACGCACAAGTAGGATGGGTAGTTATAATTAGGGTAGAGAGAAAGTCGTTCATTATCACCCGTGATTTTCGAAGAATTTACATAGATATGATGAAAATGGCATTGAAAAGGCTAAATATAGGGAAACGCCAGCGGTTAGCGGATCCTGTATTTGCAGGTAAGAAATATATATTTATTCATTCAGCCAAGTAAATTCATTATTTTCCAGCCGCATTTCAGAATTTGTTTGAGATATATGGAATGATGATAAATTGCAACAAATTAAGGGTAATGACGTTCTCAAGAAATATGAAGGTTAAATAGTCCATGGAAATGCGCTGGCATCAATTAGAATTTGGAACATTTTCCTGATTAGGAAATATTTTGAAAGTACATGGGTCTGATCATTAGAACATCTACTAAAGATTTACGTGTATGCTAAGAAGTATTTAGGAAGAGTAGCAAACTGATAACATGCTTCATTGGCAAAGATTCGGAAAAAAAGAAGATCGAAAACTTGGAATTTCAATGTTGGTTAGTTCCGAAACTTGGCCGTTGAGGTAAGAGGATGATCATAAATTTTGGAGTGTGCGCGCGGAGAAAAATAGAATAAAATGGACGGAGAAGAAGACAAGCGAATAAGTGCTGGGGGTCTTAGAGGAAGAGAGAAAGTTGCTGGGAGAAATTTGAAGGAAGGGGGAATGTGGATGAAGGAGAGGAAACGGGACTGGATGTTGAACGCCTGAATTGCCCGGAGGCAATGGGATGTTGAATTCTGTGTAATAGGAGGGGAATGCTCTGTAACCAAGGTAGAAAGAAGAATAGAATTGAAATTTTGGAGGGTATCAAGGGAAAGAAGAAAGAATCTACATTCTTTGCAAATTTATTGTGTTATATTTTAATTATTTCTGTATTAATATTTATTTTATATGCTTCATAGTTACTGTATTTCTAACTCACTGAAATATTGTGCTTTCATTCCCCATCAACACCTACCTGTGATCGATCGAATATCAATACTAATAAATCAATTTCAGCCTTAATTTGAGAATAGATGGAGAAAATGAAGATACACTGATTGTGAAATTCTCAGTCTAAAGTCATTCAATAAAAAATAATTCAGATAATTCTCTGTAGCATATATGTTTACTTTATTAACAATAAACATAAATCATTTAATCTTAATCAAATACCAAAAGCTTAAATCATCCCATTAAAAAAATTATTATCTTCTATCTACTATATATCAATAAAAATCAGACTGAACAAGAAAGTGACAGCTGGGGAAACATTATTGGTAGTTAAGCACAGTGAACAGGAATATCCATTATTGCAGTCCTTATCCACTTTTAAATAATGGCTAAAAATAAAAAAGGATCGGGAGTTGACATAAATACGTAGTCGGTTAGTTTTTTAGATAAAGGTATTCATTTGACCGGCCAGTCCATTCGCCTCATTATTCCGCTTGTTATTATAAATGATATTCTACCATTTACGCCAGGATTTGGACGGACGCAGACTAAAAAACGATGCATTTCTTTGCCTCTCCGAAAAAAACACACTATGACACCTGACAATACAATAAGCCTTTCTCGCATACACCATTTCTCCCTTCATTCCGTACAACAAGACTATTGTTTTCCAACTCCTTCCTTACTTGCTCAATTTTCCCCGTCTATCACAGTCTCAACAGCATCACATTACCAGCATCACAGTCTCATCACCAATCAAAACGCTCCGTATCCATCTTTCCTTACTCATCCTTTTTCCATAATCCCCTCTCCTCGTCACCATGCCTAGTATTACGAATATGGCAAAAACATAAGAGGATGCACCCAATAAAAATATTTCAAATTGAAATTATATTAATGAGATCACCAAGGAGAAATTAGTAACTGAAGAATTCACGCATTTGTGTAGTGTTTAGGATGATAATGGACGTGGCATTAATATTAATTAATACTCTTAAAATTTATTTCGACGAATTTTCAGAGAGCCTTTTGATATTTAACACATGAGAAACACATTTCGCTCGATTCCATTTATCCTTCCCTTCTTTTTTAAGTTCATCAGCAGAAAGACCACCTCAAATCGACAAATGGCGGTTTACTTCAAAGAAGGACTATTTGCCGGCTAACAAAGGTGGAGAGCCGTAGTTTACGTGTCCATCATCTGCTCAGTGAACCTGAGACTACCGCGAGGTCACGCATGTCCTATAGGTTGAATGGATGTTCGTGCCGAATCGAGGATTTCCCTCGTCTTTACGTTTTATTTCGCAGCCATTATTGAGCCTTGGCCTGTTATTCTGGCACCTGCCTAGAGGGGCAGCTCAAACAGCGAAAAAATAAAACTCTTTTAACTCTATTCCCCTTCAAAGTAACCATAGATGGCTGTAGGTTTGGCTTTCAGGTAATCAAAGCAAAGCAAATGGCTAAATAAAAAAAACGTTTGCTCATATAACACCCTTCCGATCAATTTTATGGAATTGAACACTTGCGTAATGTTCTCTAAGTACCTTCGTTGGAGTTAAATATTTTTAATTCCATTTGAATGACAATGATATTTCACACGCTTGTTATTTATCATTCAGAATAAAAAACTGGATCGAAAAGAACGTGTAGAATACATCGAAAAAAATAAGTTTTAAAGTTAATTTAAGAATCAATTAACTTCATAATCATTACGTTCATCTAACATTCTTAGATTGGAGCAATGATAAAATAAATAATGAAGAATTGCGTACATTAGATTACAGTAATAATCTTTGATTAATATTGAATACTGAATAATATTCAGACTGAAGAGTTTATAAAAAGCAGTAAATTATTTTTAATTTCATTAAAACCCTAGCTTTAATATCTCCTAGGGCCCCATAAAGTATCAATATTCATTTTATAACGGATATAAACACATGCTTCTATTTCTTTCAAAAGAATTTCGTAAATTTTCATGATGACCTTCATACCATCTGAAGTGTAAAGGAGCTTTTTTATTTTATACTTTTTACTCACACTTAAAAGCTAGCAAACTGAACATATGAATAAAAATGCAAAATCATTTCTATTTCGCAATTTTTGCATTGGTGTAACTGTAATTAAAACTTAAACATCAGTGTTGATTTTGTGAATTAAATTAGTGCTCTATTCCGTACTCTTGATTTGTCACTTAAATTAATTAAATAAAAATTGCAATAGCCATCGGTCAAATAGTTGTTTACATTATCTATAATTCTAAAGGCTACGTAAATGTTAACTAGTGTTAACACTAGTACCTCTGACCACTGTACACGAGAGTAACACTTCCATTCTATGTTTCCTACAAAATAATTGATTTGACAGTGTTCACAATGCTATTATTTTAAAATTTTTCTTATGAAATATTTCCATTACATCTGAAGTGGTAAAATATATATTTTTTTATAATGAGTGCCATCAACTGATACAACCTTTTACACGCTATATACCCACGGTTGACTTTTAAGCTCTACCAAGGACATTTTTTTCACGGAGTAATCTTTCTTTAACTCTATGTCATGGAATTAAAAGAAAAGAGGGCTTTTCCATGCCACATCGAAAGAGAAATGAAAATATTTTCATTTTTAATCTTTATTTACAGAAATTAAGAGCAAAAAGGGGTATAATTTCCATATTCATTACTCAATGTGAGGAGAGATAAATGCATATTTTCACATCGCACACAATAGCTTCGTTTGAAGCTGACTTATTTTGATCGACGTCAAAGTAATATGCAGAACCCTTAAAATTAACTATTAACACTGAATTTACAAAAAAGTCTTTGGAACACTTCAATATATTGAAACCGAATGGAACTGCGATATTCTATTCTTCGAAAAATTCATTCCAATTGAATTAATTTAGAAAAATAATTCCATGATTCTTCACACAAAAATTATTTATTTTTCATAGTGAAATCTAGGTGGTCATATATCTCCGATAAAGGACCACTTATTAACAAAAACTCAGAATGTGTCGAAAGGGATGTCTCTAAAAAATTATGTTAAAAAGCTGCTAAACTCCATACTGAACCTAAATAATAATACGTGATGACTTAAATTCAACCTAGTAATAATCCGTGATGGTTTAAATGCAAGATGCTTTAATATATCTGATTCGTAACTAATGGTCTTATACAGTATATCCCAAACCATTTCGAAGTTTGATTAAAAATGTCTTCGAAATGAACACAAAACCGTAAAAAAAAACTCTTCGTCATAAATTATACAAAGGTGTTCATAAACTACATTCACTGCAGTGAGAAACGGAAAAATTCAGGAAGTTCTCACGAAAAGTCAATTAAGGAGTGCGAGAGAAGAACATTTGCATACGGATATTTCCAATCTAATTTATTCTACTATTTTTTATCGAGAAATACAAAAATTAGTAAAAGAATATATTTTAGTGACTTAATTAGCAAGATAAATGACGTTTCTATTGTGTAAAACCACTTGAGCCAAATAGTAATTTAGAGTCGAAATATATATGTATGCGTGTCGAGTTTATATCGTCCATGTACATATAAAAGAATAACACAGATAGGAAAATGGATCAATAATAGAATTTACCAGTTAAAGAGAACCCATATTAGGAGCGAGTCTTATGGAATGACATTGACGGTAATTTTTACGGCGCTTTCCAAATGGTCCATTCAGTGACAGTCAGTGGTTCAAGTCCCAGTTAATAAAACTGTTATACGTATGTAATCTTCTCGATTCTTTCTTTCACACCATTCCTGATTTTATATTTTATGTGTGTCCCTATCCCTATCAATATTCATGTGAATAAATATGTGTTCGCCATTAGGCGGGTTTTCGTACTTTAACGTGTGTTTGTGTGTGCGTATGTATGTGTAATATATACACACACACAAACATACATAATATATACTCGTATATAAGGTTGGTCCTTAGCTATAGGATAGTTTCCGAAAGTCAAAACTTTGCTGCTCCCACCCCCTAATCTTATCCCAATAAACAATAAAACAGACTGTACAAAAGTTCACTTTAATCGGAAAACTACTAGATGACCCTCAAGCACCTTGAAGTTGGAACAATCCTTGAAATGACATGGACATTGTGAAAATACTAAGTTTGTTTAATAAAGCTACAATTTTCTTTAAGGGAAAGATATTTTTATTTAGAAGAATACCTGGTATAGATTCAAAACATTGGTACATATGTGAACGAACGAACATTGAGTATTATTTTTTGATAAGAGTAGATTTAGTAGCAGTTGGGAAATTTTTACGGTCTTCGGCATCGATCTGCAAACCAAATTTATTTTTATTTTCATCTTTTATGAGAAAGCTATTGTATTCCTGAATTAGTTTGACGCCTCTTTCTGCAACATCATTCACTACAACAGTCTTCTCCAGTTTTTTAATTGCACTTTTGTAACCAGCATCATTCTTCTATGTTGAAAGGTCTTTGCCGAGGAAATCGGTGCTGATAGAGAATTTCGTAAAGAAAGTTTTTCTCACGAGAGTTACGAAAGATGAAAACCCGTCGTCTTTGAAGGAAGAAAAATCATTTTGGTGCACAATGTGCCTCTTTAGTTGATTTTTTTCTTCTTCCTCTTCTTCACTTTTATCTACTTCTTGCATTACTTGGGTCATATTTTTTTAAACCGTGATTGGAACATTGTCATCAAATGAGGATAAAGCCACAGTTTCGGGAGCTATGAACCAGAGATTGTTTGAAAATATTTTAACAGCGGCCTTACTGATTTCTGAATCATTATCCTGATAATTTAACAATTGACGCATGAATAAGATGTCGTGATAAGGTGCTTTAATTGCTTCTAATGATAGTTTGTATCTTGCCCTAGCTGCATCCGTCCCCTCTTCGTACACCGCTGATAGATATCCCCAGATTCCCCTACAAGACCTTCAGTAGGAGAGGAGGAAAGGCTGGAATTTAGATGATGCTTAACTCAGCTTCAACCACACTCTCTCCTGAGGCCGTCTGGACACTCAACCGAACGATCGGAATGAGTGCCATTTGGCGTCTTTATTTTGACTAATAAAATTCCTCATAGACAAACATACATATAGTTCCTTAATATAACGTGTCCAAGGGCCAGTAAATTATTCATAGTTTCCGTTCCGCTGGTGTGATTTTTAACTGATGTTAGACTAGAGTGAAGAGACTACATGAAGATTACTAGGGCAACGAGTAAGGTTTCGCAAAAAATATAGTTCCTTGGTTGTAAACCTTAAAATACACAATTAATTATAATATAAAAATGGATATAGATACATTGATTTTTAATTAATAAAATTGTCCTAAAGTTTTAGCACTTAAACTGGACGTAAAATAAAACATGCACGGTCATTTTTTTAAAATTATGTTTGATCATGCACAATTTTAGAATATATCAGCGTCTTCTTTCACGTAACCCACAGCGTGATGATACAGCTACAATTGTGTATAATAAGTGAAAAATTTATATTAAAATGATCAAAATGTTTGTTCATCCAATTATACAGGATGTATCTCTCACAGACAATAGAGATTTTCTTTCGTTTCATTTTGACAATTCTATCACATTTCTATAAAATCGTGAGGCTCTTAACACTACGTTTCCTTAGCTCTATCAATTCTCAAAAACATTTCTCATTAATTACATTTTTCGCAATTCGCAAATTTTCCCTCTAACCTTTATTTGACTACACCGTGTTCTATTTTCCATAACGCATGTCTTTATCATTACTAACTATGAATTTTGTCAAGCATTTCTTAATAATACTGCCATTTCATCAACAATTGAGCCTCAGCATTCCCCTCACCGTCTTGAACATTTTTTTTTAAATATTAAAATAAATTTCATTACCATTGATTATTCACATTTGTGAGCTAACAAACAAGTGAAATTATGGCAATACTTCTATATATTTGACTTTCCGTTATGTATACTGAAGGAAAAACATCAATAGGAAGTCATTGCCTTAAAAATAGATACCGAATATATCCACTGGTATTTGATTTTTCTAATGTTAATATATATCTTATACAGCATCATGCGAAACAGTGTTTGTTATTATAAAATGAAAATGGGATAAAAGACACTCATTTTAGATCATAATTAAAGTAGTATAGAATATATGGGAATAAATTATTGAAGACTTAAAATGCGTATTTTCATTTCATCAAAAATTCGTAGTATAACGCACGTGAAAAGATTTCAGCCGAAGGTAGAATATGAACGATGACCATTTGATGAAAATAGATATTTTTTACTACTTGAAATGCGAAAATGATCGATATAGAGGAGCTATAGAACAGAGTGACAAATTGTGTTTGAATTAAAGAGGAAACTCAATTTATTGCTCTCGAAGCTTTGAAGCAATGCGGCAAACGATTTCACAAATCGAACAAAAAATTCATTTTTTCTCTTTTCCGATCGCAAATGCGGTGCAAATACATCGAAGAGAAAAATGAACCATGGTGAGTCTAAATGAACCCATTTGCATGCGCAGATAATCGCACCTAAAGGGATAAATGACACAAGATGTACCGTAATCATCAATCAAAAACTAGATAATTTCCGTTTCCCTCGAGGGCCTGGCGCAGGGAAAAAATGAACAAAAAAGAGGCATCTCTCTTTCATTCCTAAATATTTCTCTCACTCCTAAATTAACAGCAGATGAGCCAATCTCCCTCCCGCTCTCCCTGTCTTCCCTTCGTCCACTCAATCATCTTGATTCGCGCAATCATATCAAAATTACAAAATATTCATCACATCACATGACGGCCGTCCATACACCTCCTCTTGAGGATGGTGTTCGGGGAGGTAAAAGGAACAGAAAGAGTTGCGAGAGGGAGAGGCGTATGAAAGGGATGAGGGTAGAAAAGATGGGGAGGAAGGAGGACGGCATAAGAGAGAGTGATGGCTGGGGTTGGGGGTGGTTGGAGAACCTGCGGAAACATCCCCTCCTTTTAATGTAGCCTCGTCTCCACTCTCGACCTCTCAAGGAATGAATGCAGTCTCCGTAGACTAATCCGTATCTCGGAAATGAGTTTTTGAAAAATAAACCCTTTCCCGCCTCTCCCGCCAAACCTCTACCTCCTCTCCGGCCGATTCCTTTCTGCCCACCACGACCCTCTCCTTATTCTCTCCAGGTTTACTCTTTCCCATCCAAGTTTTCATAAATTTTTCAGTAATCCCTTCTCTCACTTAAATGATCGGTTGGTTCGGACGAACGACGAGCCAAAGGGAGCGAGGGGTGGACGTGAGTGGAGGGGAGAAAGGCGTTCCTCCCACCTCCCCCACCCTCCGACCCGCACCCAAAGTACGTCCCCGTCGATCCAGAAACTTTCTCACTCTCCTTCCTGCGGGAGAGAATCAACCAACGCGACCGATCCGACGACGATTTGAACCGTGGATAAAAACCCTTCGTTCATTTCGATAATTGATTGGCAGTCGCTTTAAATTTCCGGCCCATTCCGCCGCCGTCAAAACTCCCGCTCTCGTCCTCTTCGCCCCTTCCCACCCTGCTGCCCCATTTTTTATCCGGGTCCCACCCCCACACTCTGCCACTCGCTTCCCTCCCGCCACCCCGTCAATGCAACCCCCTACCCGCCCCCTAAAATCTATCACACCCCATTTCTCTTACTCCTCTTTGCAGTAGACTCCAGGGGACTTCGGGACGGGAAAAAATCGGACAAAGAAAACTTTAATGCATGTATATATTTCCCCATCTAAATTCACAGGCAACAGATTCGAGAAATATGCAAAAGAGGGAAAAAATAGGGCTCTTACCCTCCTCTTCAAAACTCTGGTCTCTTTTTTTCCAGTTCTATCCTCATCTGCATCCCCCATTTCCCCCCCCCCAAGATGGCTCCTTTGCTAAAGAATTCCGTTAATTTTTCCCACAAAATGTCTCTCCAGCCCCCTCGTCATGTCTTCATTTCATAACCCTTAATGGAATTTATTTGATCCAAAAGATAAAATTCGATGGCTGGGAAAAGGCAATAAGAAGGTGGTATGTAGTCGAATATCGCGAATAATGAAAGAGAAGTTATAAAAATGTCGCACGACACGGGTGTGGGTATATTGACTTATAGACACTAACAAAGTGATTAGCACTTTGACCTTTAGGTACCAAAATTGCGAATCAGACTTGGTCTGACGGCTGCATTCAGGTTGTTTTCGTCGGCCACAAATCGATTAACTCTTAGCTGCCAATGTACGGGAAACCAGGAATATTTTTCATGTGCGACATAACTCACGCTCATTAATGCCAACGGATAATACCAACCGCCGAAGAAGACATATATCATCTCTTTTCTAAAAGTCTTCTTCGTTGTTTTGTTTAGGCATTACTTTCTGGATAAAAAGTAGAGAGCCAGTTCGTCTAAGGACTTAAAAAGCTCAGTTTACGATACAATCGATAAAAAAGATATTGATAAAAAAATTGAACTTAGAGACGCTTTTTGTTGCCTTATGTTGAACATAAAAGGAGACACTCCGAGCTAAGTGTTTTTTTATTAGTTTACGGTATATTAAAAGGAAAATATGAACAATTGCAATGTGAAGGACACCCCGCTCTAAAAAACATAAACACAGGTATTAATTTTTAAAGTATTTCTTACACAGATATTATAAAGATATTTCCATTAATTTACCTCTACGTATTGTATATACGAGATTACTTACAGCCATATTGATATTCAAAAAGTAAATCTTCATAGTGCATTCATGTACAGGTAGAATTTCTATTTGGCAGCGTCATTCTCCGAGTCGAAAACGCATCATTTTCATGGAAAATCTCATCAAATAAAATACACTCGATAGATCACGACCTAATTAAATGTTTTAAAAATTATGACTGAGCTCTAAATAAAATAAAACACAAAAGGTACAATTGTTTATATGTGTTGATCTGGGAGTAAAAAAGAAATGATTACTTGATGAAGAATGCTAAAAATAAAAGTGGCAAGTATTACGCTACTCTTCAGCAGTAGGAATTCAAAAAGCAACAGTCTTGTTATACGAAATAGTAAAACAACAAATTGAGCTTGAGTCTCGATGAAGTGTAATATCAAGAAAATTTTAATTCATTTAGGTTATGCGGTTGGAGGAGTATAAAAACAAGGGAAAAATCCAAGTGTTTGAAAAGAGCACGTGGGAGAATTTGTATGTAATATAATACAATACATATTTGTATATATATATATATATATATATATATATATATATATATATATATATATATGGGTGGGGTGGATCGGTAAGGAGAGGGAGGGTGAGAGACGAAGGAATAGAAAAATATTTGCATGAAAATAAGTTTGTGAGACGGGGCGTAACCGTCCTTCACTGCATCCATTATTCATTTTCGGCGCGTGAGGGGAAAACAGTTAAAAATCAAAAGAGCCTTAGCAAAAGCGTCTCTTTCTCCCCATTTTTCTCTCTCTTCCCCCATCTCCCGTTTTCCCAACCCTCCTCTCTTTCCCCTAACTCTCGGGTCCTTTTCTCCCTTTCCTTCCAATTCCCCCACCCTCACTCCATTTATCAATTCCCTCCTCCCGCCCGGCCTTCCCTCCCTTATCCCCCTCACTTCCCAAGAATGCGCTCGAATTGTTTCCACCACCGCGATGCTACAACTGCAAGCTGCTCTTTCCCTCCTCTCCTATCTCACACTCTCTCTCTCTCTCTATATCTATCTTTCTCCCGTCCCCCCTCTATCGTACGTCTATACACACACACACAGTGAAAAGTCTTCGTCCTCATTGCATCCCCTCTCATTGGGGCAACCCTCACACTCCGTACCTTTACCCCTCTCATCGTTTCCGCCTTGCCTCCTTGATCGAATTCAAACTCTCTGACGAAGAATTCATATTATTTTTTCTCAATCCTGCCGCTCTGCTTCGGATTTTCCCGACGCAGTGGTGACTTTAACTTTATCAAGCAAAACCCCGCGGCAAGCTTATTTGAGCGACACTTCGGGACATCCTGTCGATTTCGTCCATAGGTGGATTCATTTTGAAAAAATTCGCGATTTAATGAATGAAACATGGCGACAAAATTATATCATTGCTGGAACTAATGAATAACTGTAATGTTTTGAATAGCGTTTTACCGGGAGGGAATTAATTAGAGCGACCACGTAAGAGGTCATTACATCAAATGAGCTTACCCCTAAAAAATATGTATTCATAACATAATAGTTACAAGTGCTACGGTGTCCTGGAATTACAAGGCACATCTCGGACACTGTTGTACAAAATACATCAATGAGAGAAGAAGAAAATGATAATCACACTATTCAAACTCCTATTTAATTTCTTAATATTTCATTAACTATACATGTTGATAATATTTATTGCAGAAAAGATATATTGGGTCAAATAACAACTTAGAAAGTGGAGGTTGTTTTTACTCAAATACATTTTTAACCAAAAACAAAATTCAACTTTAAAATATAGCGTACTGAATTTATGATTTGTAACTTTTCCCTTACCCATCGTACTAATATAGCCGTCAAAATCGATTTAGCCTTATGTAAATTATCATAATCGATTACATCGTCTTCAACCCTTAAACTAAATCATTCGGAAGTACTTAATACAGACTTATTTCGAAAAGTAATTATCATTCTTACAGACCCTGGCTGTCATGATGTAAACAAAGGTCCAAGTAACAGGTTTACTGGCTCTTTGGGGTGAATTTGAAGCATAATTTTTACTGTCATAAATTTCTACAGCTCGAAGAACTTCAAAACTCTTCCTCCTCATTCATTTCTACAGTACATAACTTCCTAGTGGTTTTCGTTTTGGCTTTTCTTACGTCATTTTCGTATCCTGTCATTTTTACGTAAACTTGTTACACTTGCAATCACTGAAGGTTTAGCTGTACGTCTCATTCACCAAGGCAGCATCTCATACATTGTATGGCAGAAAGCCTTTCAATCTCATAGCAGGGCCCTTCCGCAGTTTAATGCCAAGTTCGCATTCTCTTTGACTACCATCAAATTTACTTTACCCATTCCTGTATTTTTTCGGAGCATTTCATTTCACTCATGACAAATTTGTTTAATTTTATTCTACTTGTCACATCTTCCAGCACATTTTCTAACCATCTACTAGGTTGGAGTCTTTGGGCATTCTAAGTAAAGATACTTGATTGATTGGCATAAGTCAAATAACCTCGAGTGTTCTCCTATCGGAGGTCCGAAAAATAGAAATATTGTATCTTGTTAATGTCTAACATGAAATGGTTTCATCACGTCTGTTAGTAATCCAAAAAAGGGAAGACCAAGTGAGCTTCTATTTTTTGGCAGCTAATATCTCAGAATGTGATAGTTTCGTTACCTTCATCATCGCACTGCTGAGCGTTATTTTTCAAGCTACATTTTACGGCCAATGCGTCAACCGACCTATTAATTGGAAGTAGCAGCAAGGCAGCTTTTTAGGATTTTGTAGAACTTTTTAGCCAACTTGAAGTGGGGTAGAATTCTAAGCACTCTAAATTATACCACCCAGTTTTCATGGCCTGCTTATTCGTCGTATACAGAGGATAGATATATCACAGACAAACTCTATATTGAGAATTTCGCATTCCGGAGGAGACAGTCAAAAGATTAAACTTAAGACATGAGAATATTTAGGGTATAAAAATTTGTGAGATAAATCCTTGTATTTTTTTATTTGTATGTATTAACGTCAGTAAATTGACGTCACTGGGAACATTTAAATAAAAACCTTTCAAAGAAATTTTGAAATTTTTTATTCCAAAAACTCAACCAACATGGTTTTTGCCCATTTAGCTCGTGTGATAACCTGCATTCCTTGTTATTTATTTGATTTTCATATATGTATTTAAGATATTTTTTATTATATTTCATTTTCAATCAATCACCTAGAAAAATATTCCCGTCACTCGTCCTCTGCGAGTTCTCACCAGCCGATTCTAGTACACGTTTCAAAGTCCCCTTCACCTACCTCAAAAGTGAGCAAACCCAATTAAGTAAGAGTTACATAAGGTATAATCTATTCAAAATAACATTTGCGTAGTATCTCCATTTTTATAAACTGCGTCAAATTCAGAAGTCATATAAAAACCAACCCAGATTCTCTAATTCGTAATTGTATTTAAAATATTTCTTACTAGTTTTTCGTATCTATTGACTGATTGCGACTGTAAAAATTTTATTTTTGATTTTTTTTTATGTGCCCGCAGAAAAAAAGTGATCGACAAAAATTGGGTGCAATATTCATTCAGACACCCTCAAGCTAAGTGCTTTAAATTAATGACCCAAACACTGAATAATATTATCGCTGTATTAAAGTAAACTGGTCCTCAGAAACTTAATGACTCAGCGTGTCTTCTTGCCAAAAGTTCTCCAGATTCTAAAAGTTAAGTCAGATTAATTAAGCTATGATGTTTTCATGAAGGCTTCTGCGTTTGGGCGTTAATGAATTTACCTACATCCGGGGTTTCTGCCACGTTGTTCCATCTTACGAAATGCGGTTTCGCCTGTTATCCTGTATGCTTCCTCCAGCTGAAAGTATAGTAGATCTCACCTGTATAAGAATGTATTTTTTCGACACTTCGAACCGGAAGAAACCTACAAAATAACCGACTTTTGGGCACACAGTGCGCATCTTGAAACGACAGAGTGAAAATTCTGACATCAGAAAACTATTTTTATTCACGCCTGAAACGTCTCTTTTTTTAACGAGAAAACTAATTAATTCATCCATTCATGCAAAATATTCTAATCACCATGATATCAATTCTTTCTAAACTTTACGGGAAAAAAATAAAAGAATTAAAGCCCTCAGTGATAACGATTCCGGGCTACGGAAGAAATATGCAGCCAACGAGGAATTATTTAATCGAGCGATTGTCATCATTATCGATGCATCTAAATTGGAGGTTGTTTTTTTTGCGTTTATAGATTTTCAAGCAAAATCATTTCGATTACTTCGCGTAACAAGATATGATGAAAGTCATAAAATATACGTCACGCGTCCTATTCCTGTTTATTGCTGACATTTATTTCAATGTTGTGAAAATGTCTCATTTATAATTTAGAATTCTTTATTTACAGAGAGAGTAAGATATATCTTTGCTTATACCTTATTTTATCATTCGTTTTATATTCGCGTAATTTTATACTCATAGGTATGGACGTAGGCCCACCAAAGTCTCATGGATAATGATTGGCAAAATGTTGACTTACGCTTCACAGAAAATCGACACCAAACAGTTCGAAATAACCAATGTCAGTTAGTATGTTATCATTTCATACGTAACAAGTAAAACATTTTTTTGTGAAATTAAAAGTAGAATTTTAAAATTTCACAAATGTAGGAGATATTAACATAATGGACATGCTCTAATTGATTAATTTCGTTAGATGCAAATCGCTCCTTTTTCTAAATATAAATCTATACTTATGTCGGAAATTTATAAGAAACTTTTCATAAACTACTTATGGTAGCCATTCATTTTAAAGTAAATTAAAGTAACACGAACGGATTGTATGCATTAAATTCAAACCAGAACCGTCAACATCCTTATTGAAATTTCCCTTTGCGCCTTCGGTTTTCATTTAAAGTGATCCATCCACAATACGGAGTAGTGAAATTAAATTTGATTAATGAAATGTTCAGTCAAACTTGAATTCTACATATCTATATTACTGCATGCATTCATTTTATCACAAACAAACTACCCAGCATGGGACGCCGTCAGGCAGGTTTGCTGAGAAATAGGCATGTTCCAGTTTTTGATTCTAAATCAATGTAGATTGTTCAAATAAGTAACAGTAGGGACGCTAATGAAATGCAGGCTTCAATTGATATTAAGTCAAAGTTTGGTATCCATGCAATTGACCCCTCTGTACGGAGATACATTTTTTGGTAGGATATATTCGGTTTCTTTTGGTTCAATCATTAAATTGAATTTTCGTAAAATACCTTTCAAAATTCACCTAAAATTTTAGATGCCTTCCAGCAGAAACGTGTCCGCGTTTTTCAGGACCTAAATAATGCGAGAAGGTAACATTTAATCTCTGTACAAGAACAATCACGTCATATTCTGGAACAAAAGTTGGTAAATAGAAATTTCACTGTTAGCGTATAAAAACGACAGAAGATACCATTGAATTATGTCACCTAAGAGCAAAATCAAACAATTTAAAAATTTAATCATGATATTTGATGCTGAAGACGCATTCAGAGAATTCCCCCGAATCAAATGTATGACTTAAGAGGACAAAGTGAAGTAAAACAGCCGTAACGACTCACATCGTGCAGTTTTGGGAGAAGGGAAAAAATATGGGAAAGCACAGGAATCTTCTATTTCTCATTCCAAGGAAGCACTTTAAGTCCATCGGGAAAAAGTGGAACGCTCTGAAATTACTCTCCCCTCCACCCTCTCCTCCGTTCCCACCCCATCTTCTTCTCTACTCCTTCCGGCTGCTCGACCGCCATCCCTTAATGAATGTGGACGTCCATCTTTGGCGATCTTAGGGCGAACCACCTCCGGAGAGAAGGCAGTGGTGTGGTGCTGGCGTGGGCATCAACATTTTACAGCCCATAATGAGATTTCCCTGCGTCGGGTGTTTAAATGGCTCCGAAATGCGAGGCGTTATAGCTCGGAATAATAGTGAGAGATGATTATGGGGCCGAGGAAGATGTTGCCGAGTGTGAGCAAGGTGCACGGGCCGTGGAGGGAATGTGGGTGGGCGTTAGAATAGTGCCTCAGGGAACAAGGCGTGGTGGGTGAGTTTTAAAGGGTACGTGTAATCCTCAATTTTACCCTCGCTACGCTCCTCAGAGATTTAAGCTTCATGGAATGGAAGAAAGGAACAACAAGCTTCTTACCTTCTAAATCCTTCTTTAAAAGATGCTTATTTTTAAAGCAATATAACTCTATATGTTACATACAAACAAAGCCATGTTGTATTTACTTAAAGTTTTATATATATGTATATATCTAATATATATATAACTTATGTGAAAGTCTCGCGGATGTAAATGATAATGTATATGAAGTAAGCACCAGCAGACAAAGACAAAAACACAAAAACGCACAAGAAAGAAAAGAAACTCACTAGGTTTCGAATTTTCGGTGGTACAAGCCACCTTTCTCAAGAAAGAGAAGGAAGAAACTCCTTCTCTTCCTTGAGAAAGGTGGTTTTGAACAGCGAAAATTCGAAAACTAGTGACTTTTTAATCTTTTTCGTATGTTTCTGTGTTTTTATCTTTGTCCGCTGTATCCGATGTCTTCTCTACTTCGGAGTTTTCACTTGACCTTTTTACTCTTCTTAGAAACCCTACGTAGGTTATGTGAAGTGCCCATTTCTCCTAATCCCTCCCATAAAACACAGCACATTGATCTTTTATATTTCCTTCTTTTCTACCGTTCCCGTTGCGCATTCTCAAATAATCATCTCAACGCAATTAAATAAATGCATGTTTACATAAAATGTTACAGTACTTCCAAGCATACAAGTACAGCCTCGCATTGCTTTCTTTAAATGGTTCGGCATCAACGTCTTCGTTCTACTCTAATCTATATATTTCGTTGGTGTATATAACATTTTCCATTCTTGCTCCTTCTAATGACGCTATTTGACTTTCTTAAACGACAAATTTTAGGTCTTGATAATTCAGTTTTATACAAGTGGTTCCTTATGTTCCTCTAATGTTGAAATATTTCATCTTCAAGCTTCGCAATTTCTCATAATTTTCTCAAAGTTCAAAAAAGCTATCTTTATTCCTTCCTCTGCGTCATCACCTGATGGTTGATAAAAAGTAACTTTTTTCTTCGGGAGTACAGGTTTCACAAGCATTTTTATGCATTTATTGCTTCGTCGGTGCATGCGATAAAACTAACGGATGAGTGATAACAGCTTTTTTTTGCTTATTTGTGGTTCATTGCTGTGATCATTCTTGTTTAGCATCTAGTTATTAATATTGGCGTAAGTTATAGACGTTATAGACAATCCTCTAGGCCGTCACAGTTAAGAAGCAATATGTTTCAACTGTCTTTTTTGGATGAAATTACCATATCTAGGAATGAAATCAGTGTTCATTTTAGACCAACTTAATTTTAAATACGATCACTCCTTAATTTCATTACCCTTTTTCGATTCCAATGGGGACTATGTCCATTATATAGTATTTCCACGGAAAAAATTCAACGCGTATTTAAATACCTCGCGGTTTCGACTGAAAGGATATTTTTATTACAATTGCGGAGAATAATTTGGTTTTATGGCATTTCATTTATTCAAGGAAACTAGTAAAATAATTTTAAGTGATTTACTTTATTTCCATTAACAACGAGGGATTAATTTTTATTGCATAATCATTATATAGAATACACCTACATGTCAACCCTTGGGCTAATTCAATTAGCAAAATTTAACGAAAATGTGTTTATTTGAGGGTAAGATTAAATTTGACCAGGATTTTACCCGACAATGGAGGACTATCGAGATCCACAGTGGACGATTATACATTTTTAAACGAGCTCCAAAAGAAAAAAACTCCAATAGAATATAATTCTTTCAGGGCAGTCCACACTTCCTCCCCACACGATATGAGGTTTACCCGACAAATGACGAAATGTAACATAATACGATCGTAAACTTTTAAGGTTTACAGTGGTAAAAGAATTGATTCCATTCCGATTTAACTTAGATTATATTCCTATTAATCCACTCAATCTCAAGAGGAAAGAAAATTTTTCATAAGCCCCAAAGATTTCACGATGATAAATGGCTTTCATTCAGGTCTTCCCACTTACGGGTATCCAGCAATCTTGAGAGGCCCAGGCTTAACCGTGATGTAAGGTGTGATTTTTGAGTGAAATATTTTACCATAAACCTGCTAACATTGCATTAATTGCGAGACGACAAAAACACGACGGAGGATAAAAAAACGAGAAAATGGGACATTTTACAGATCCAAAATGGCGGTCATGAAACCGCATTCGACCGTAAAACACCATGACATTAATTTTTTTAATGCGGAGTCAGGAATATCCTCAAAAAAAATACCGGGCAAAACAAATTACCGAAAACCTTCCCGTCCCTTCGGAAAAAAATAAAAAAACATTTTTATTTATAATGCGCCATCATCAAGTTTTTGCGAAATAATTTCCCAAACCCTTTTTCGTGCCCTCCTCTCTCGATCCAGGTACCCCAATCCGCGGTGCTGGCACAGGCGACGGGCAGCGGCGATGATGATGAGGCGATCGCGGCAACCTGATTAGACACGTTCGCTTACGCAGGGGAAGGACGATTATGGGAGAACCTCATTATACGGCGAGGTGGGGGTGCGCACCTATTGGATTCCGAGAGAGAGAGAGAATGAGTAGCCCGAGTAATTACGGAAAACCAATGCAAATATGAAGCCATCCTCGAATCTCTCTCTGCCCCATTCTCATACTCTCATCTCTGCAAGCCCATCCTTTCCTCTCTCCCGCGCCAACCCTCCCTCCTCCAAGCCTGCCTTCCCTCCCAGTATCTCAAACCCTCCCCACGCTCCTCAATTCCTTGCCCTGCTGCACTCGCCATTTCACATTCACAAATAGGTACATTCAACGGCTTACCGATGACTGTCACATCCTCGACCCCCGAGGTAATCCCTTATTTTGGTTAGCTCTTCCGGCATGCATTGCCTTCTCGAAATTATTCTGTTCGAGACATTTTGCTGCGAATTATCATACACAACACTAACTGACCTCAAAAAAATCCTTCCTGCAATCGGAAAATTGCAAGAATTAAATAGAAGTAGCCCGAGCTAACACTAGAAGCACGCGAGTAGATCACCTTTGTATTTTGTATGAGGAGGTACTATGGAAGCATCACCATTCATTGACAATGATTGATTAAAATTTGCAGGGTAGCTATAACTCCAATACAACCTTGATACGCTGAGCAATTTCATTGCCAAAACCGCAGGAATAGGGTTGATATCCGTTGATTAAATAATAGTTTTCAGAAGCAAAGAGCCGGAATCTCTGCAACAGTGAAGAGGATTAAAATTTATTAAAATCCAAAAACATTTTTATCGACATAAAACGAGCAAGGTGAGATCGGAAGCTCAGTGGATGTGTACTTGTAGAAGGGGGTGGTGGGAAGAGGTTTTCGCTAGCTAGATGGAAAACATCTTCACGAATGAGAATTTCCAATTGTTCGCAGGTGTCCATTCTACTGCTCTTGTGTATCAAGTGGATCAGAGTAGTGAGTAAATCACCCCAATTTCCACAGTCGCTGGGGTATTTGGCGAAATTGAATTGCGAGGTACAGGGGTCCAAAAGATGGGGTTTTCCAAAAAAAGGCAAGAAAATTTTCCCAGTATTTATGCACAATAAATACCATTAAAATATATTGCTAACTTATTGAACACAATTTTGGCTTGAATTCAAGTGACCCTGCAATGTAAAACGTTTTCTAATCCTAACCCCACTCATTGAGTGAAACAATGGGGTTGCTTTATTGCTGCTTATGCGTTTTGAAATGTATGGTGAGATAAGGAAAAAAGTGAAAGATGCAAGCCAGAATGAAAAGTAGAAACAATAAGAACTTTGTCATGGTCTTCCGTAAGTGAAACAGTGTTAATACCAAAAAAAAATAGATAATTTTTCTGCATCTACAAAAACATTTTTTTCTTAATTAATATGTCAAAAATAGCAATACAATTCAAATATGAGAAATAGGAAGTAAAAATGCCCTAACATCATTGGACAAGGAAGAAAGTGGCATAAAATACACCCTGATATTGCAAAAAACCACTATATTTTCATTAACATGAATGAAACATAATAAAGATTTAAATAATATAGCTTATCGTACGTGAAATTATCAAAGACGACAAATTAAACAAGACAAAACTAAAACTCACGATAATATATCTTTCTAATGATTTTTGTAGGGTCTGGAAATTGAAAAAAAATGTTTCTACGGTAACTGTTACTAGAGAACCCCAGTGTTGCGATCTTATCGTAAGATAATGTACAGGAATAATGCATCTATTGTGGAAATATTTTTCTTAATCAAATTTAACAATGAAAGAGAGTGTTTTTAAGTACACTTTTGGAACGCAATGAAGTAACTAGAGATTTTTTGTGATACTCCAAACACGCTGATTGCCACAATACACATTCTGGCTCAAGATATATATCATAATCACTGTCATATAGCATTATATACTTCGAAAACTGACCAAATATACTTCAAACCTGGACTTGATCAGGCAAAAATAATATCAAAATTTGATCGCATGATCATGAACGTGACTTGTATTACGCTCAATTTTCATCCTTTGGTATTATGGCAATTTATTAAGTGCATCCATGAAGACCTGGCATAAAAATTAACGAACATTTTTAAAAACGATAAAAATTCTTCCTCTAGTTAGTTAAGTCAAAAATATATCTCATTAGACAATAGGAATACAATAGATATCAGCTTTACTAAGAGTGATCTGGTTAATTTTCAAGGGAAAAAATCGTCACATTTTTCGAAGAAAATTGTTTTCTTTCCATGGTTTATCAAAATATTTCGTAAAAGCTGAGTCAGATTACATAAATCTAGGGTCAAATGCACTTAATCACCCAAATACATTCATACACAAAAATGTTCGGAAAATGTATTCGTGATTTGTAGTAATATCGGACAGAATTAAAACTATATCGAGATCAATCTAAACGGCAATTTCGATTAATCATTTTGAAATAGGGTTACAGGAGTTCAATGCCTTTACACGGATGCTTCTCGAACTAACATAAGTCGCAGAAAACTCCACTTGTCGTTTCATGGTGAATGCCTCGTAGAAAAAGGGGTGCTCTTTATATTCTCGCCTTAGGTATCAAATATTGTCTCCATTCTCATCCCTTTTCGTAAACTATGGAAGGATTTCCCTGGTTATTCACGTTTCCTGTGTGCATACTGCTACACTCGGAAGGTCGCGTGTCTCAATTCCCCTGGATACTGGGTTTCCTGAGCATGGATAGCCATGTGGAAGATATTAAGTGAATTTCAACAAGAATTTGCATACCCTTCGGAGCGCAGTTCAACAGCTAATAGGGGCGTGCTGTCATTCGAAGGCTGTTTGAGAAAATAAAGACAAGAGCTCAGGAATTGCAAACAAGTATAATACTCACACATGAAGAATAAATGTAATTAAAACGCATCAAAATACTTTTTTAAATGATTTTTGGAGAGATTAGTGACGTGTAGCAATCCCTTGTGCAGTATTATGAGAGTAGTCGAGATTTCGACCATCTTTTCGCGCAATGAACCTGTTATTAGTTACAATAAGTATATATTAACATTTAATGAAAAAAATATATGCAATTATAATTAATAGCCTGATGATTTTATGTAAATAATATTTCAATGGGTAAGAGCGTAAGCTTAAAGTTACCATATGCTACTGAGAATGAAAACTCGGTGATAAAAGTTTATCGTAGGAAAAAGTTCGTAGGAAAGAGAATAAATCTCCCAGGATCAAAAGCAATAAAAAAACAAGAAACTGTATCAGTATGTATAAGAATAATTCTAAACTTCGGTGTCTAAAAAATATATTCAGGAGAAAGAAAAATACGCTTGTGGAAGTAATAACAGAATTTGAGGAAAATGAAAGTAATTTGCACCAATAAAAATAAGTTACGCAATAGAATGACAAACTATGACCAACCGGTGACGCCAAACTGTTCACCATTATAATGATTAAATGCGTGGATGGTCTAAATGGTTTACGACCTCAAAAATTTCAGAAAAAGTGTCTTGTATCTTTGTAGGTCGGAAACTTTTCAGACGACCCTTGCATAACTATTGCAGTTTAGTGGCTATCATCCCACAACAAACAAAAATTTATGAATAACAAATCAATCGGATATTCTCAGGAATAATGGTGCGAATTGAAGTTGTATTAAGTTGGTTTCTTATTATTTAAACCAAAACTAACTATATCACACTGCGCTGCCAAACCTATTTGATGGTATGATATTTAGTGAAAAAATGAAGAAAATTCAATTGATTTTAACCAATTTCAATTTCTAAATTTCTATGCAGCAACATATTGACTAGGAAATATATAAACACAGCATTATCGCGGCCCGTAAATTATTACTGCAAAGCTGTTATTCTGGTCGATTTGCTAAATAGTTTGGGACTCAGAGAACTAGTGTCCTCGAGTTTAAGCCTCCCTTAAAGACGCTTATTGTCCTCTGTATCCTTCTTGACTTCAAATATAAACGCATGTCACCTCATGTAAACGCAAACGCATTGTCACCTCATTTATAAAAACTGAATCATAAAGTTAATTCATATATAACAACAAACACATTTAATAGAGATTTTAGAACACTATCCTTAGTAATGCAGCTAAAGTGATATTTTGATGAATATTTAAATACAGGTTAATTTAAAAAATTTAATGTTGGCTCTTCTAAAACATTGGAGAAAATATGTCAACGAAAAAACAAATTTGAATTCATAAAGACCTTAAGTGAACACCTACCATTGATTTATTGATGTATTCAAGTGTTTGTTACTTCAATCCAGATTCACAGATCGTAGTAGATGCATACTCGTCAAAGAAAATGTTTTTACGGTCCAATATAACGTGCCAAATTAGGAGAACTATGTATTTTTCCAGCTTCCCTTCCAAGATAAGTCACTAAACAATTTTACACAACGACGAACCAATATTATTTTTTGAAAAACTGAAGCTTCTCTATCTAAATGGTTGAAGGAAAATTACTTATGTCCGTAAAATAAGAGAGCCAGTCTGTACGTGATTCCCTGTCTCCCTCTTGTCTTACCTTTCCCTTCTTGAAGCACCACCAGGAAAGTTTGCTCCTAGACGCCGCATCAAAAGGACGTCACGAAAATGTCTAGAGTTCTTTCTTGAGTCCGCAATCGAGTGAAAAATCAAGTAGATGTCTAACGGGAGCCACACAGCGAGGGAGATTCAACGGATGGATTCAAAAATGCCTATTTCCTTCCCAAACGGCAAAGGAGAGGGAGCGGAAAAAATGGAGTCACTGTTCCATTACTGGAGAATGGCCCTTGTAGCGTCACTCCAGGGATCCTTACCCATTCCATCATCCACCTCTTCCTCTTTATGCCTATCCTTTTAGTAACCTTCTACTCTTTCAACCGTTACATTCTGGAAAAATCTGGCTGTTGCTTTGTTGTATTTGGTAAAATATGAAATTAATGGAAGTTATCCGACAAACTCTTTCAATAAGAAGGCACAAAGTCTCCCAGGCGAAAGAATTCAATAAAATTCGTGAGAAAAGCAGTGAGACGAGATAAGAGACAACCGCAATATAATAATGCACGGCAACGGTATTCAAAACCCGGTATCATTCCGTTTAATGGCAAAAAAATATTTTTAAAATTCTCTCTAATACCGTTGCACGGTACATATCTTCCGTTTTCCTGATGAACGTCATCCAACCTCCGTCACCCCACCAAACCCCCCTTCCCTGCTCCCCATTCCTCCACCCCCTTTCTCCCACACATCCCGTTCTGCTTTCCTCTCTGCCAAGCGAGAGGATGGGGAAGGCCCCCAGATCAAGGCACATCAAGGTTCTGAGCGCAAGCCTGAGTTGATTTATTGTCCCGAAGATAAACGACCGAACGACTTGACGACGCAGAGGGTGGATGCTTATGAGGGGGGGAAGGATGCGAGGGGCGGCGTGGGATACGGGCGGCAGGGATAGCAAGAGGTTTTTGGGGGGAGGGGAAACATCGGGGATAAGGCTGAAGAATGAGTGCTCGGGATGGAATTAGCTGGGTGGAAACACTTGGGTCCGACTCTAGTGCGAGAAGTACCCACGTTGTGTGAATGTAGAAGAGCTTCGAGTTTAGTCGACAGAATACGCACCGCTCTTTCAAGTGGGAACTGAAAACATGGGGAACCTGCAACACACTTAGGAAAGGGAAAAGTTGTCGCCTCAGAAGACACCGTGAGGGGATAGCGCTCCTGAAAATGGGGAAGATTGATAATTCCCTGGAGGTGTTATGGGATGGGGACGTGGGTAGTCAGGGGAAAGCATCCACAATGTGTTTCTCACCTAGAATAGAACAAATAGTAAGTACTGTCATCACAGCGTTATGCCATGCCTACGAGGAATAGGACCGTCGTATGAATGATGTACTAAGATGAATGATGTACTTTTTGAAAGAATTCTAACTTTCATTAATGGAATAATTAAGGATTGATTATTACTGAACTTAATACATTATCCAGACATATCAGATATTATAGTAAAGAAGGAAATAAGTTTAATTTGGAAATGCAAGCTTTCAAATACACAGTCGTGAGAACTTATAAATTAAGATAAATCATTTAAAAATGTATAAAAATAATTCATCCACTTAGAATTATTGTTCCCAAAAATTGATTTTTTGACCTCTAACAGTTCAACCAGCAGTAGTGGAAGTTAGAATAACACAGAAATAATTATTAGAAGGCGACACAAAATAATTAAAATTAATAAAAACTATTACTCAGCCAGCCAGCCCTCAAATGGCTGTTTTTTAAACCATAGTAAATGTTTAGCCCTGCTACGGTGCCACGGTCGTCCACCTTTTCAGTGTTTTTCATTATTAATAAGTTTTTACATAGACGTATACATATAGCCGTATGAATATATGTATATAAATATGTAGAGATTGTTAATAAGTGTATATATACTATATATACATATATGTGTATTATATAATCTAAAACTTTGAAGAATTACACAAATACAATGGGATAAGATAATCCAGTTAGATTAACTATCCAATTAAGCATGGTCATTTGAACAGTAACATTACAATGCTCTTAGAAATGGATATCTATAGTAGCATGCCAGTACACTGCAATCTTCATGTTTTTAATGATGTTCATAAGCTCATTAGAAACTAAAAGGAGCATGAAATTATTTGGTTTGTTTAATTAGCAGTTATTTTTCATTGAGTTAAAACAAGATTCATATCTAATACGAAACACTTCTCAATAGATAGTTATACATTTGACACTGAAATTGTGGTGATGAAACAGGAAGGAGCCTCATTTCGTCTCATCTAAAGTAAGGCTTTTGTGAATCCGAATGGCTTGAGAAAATATTTATTTTTAACTCTCTCATCAATGGCGATTAGTCAAATTTAACGATCAACGCGCAAATGCGTGCCTCAGGCATTTTGAATGAGCGCCAACCAAATCCTTTTAATTCTATTTTATATGCCTTCTCACAGTCCAATCCCATGGGTGGGCCAATTTACATTATAAAAAGCACAAACATCTTCCCATCAGGAAGGTTTGAGTCTTCCCTCGCCTAACAATAACCTAGTCATTAATTAAGCCTGCAAGTGCAGTTCTTTGCTCAAATAAATCAAGAGGAAATATCGATAAATCACGCGAAATGTTGCCGACTGGAATTTAAAAGATACAAATCGTCAAGAAATTACCTTCAAGGTATCGTAAAATAAAGGTAAATACGGCACCTGCACGGTTTAATGTGTTTTATATGTACGTTGTATTTCCAAACCCGAATATAATTGAAATCCTGTATGCGTACTTCGAAGTAATGCACCTCGGGTGATTATTTAAGTGCTTATCCTTTAATTTTTAAAAATAACCATATGAATCCTCGTCAAATCATGATCAGGTAAATAAAATTTAAATAGAGAATATTTTAGGATTCACAAAAATGGAAAATGTTTTTATTGAATATATTTGCTATATAAATAATCGTAATGGAAAAATATGCTTCATTGAAAACGTTTTCATAACTATGGCGTATATATTGTATTTAAACCATATGATAATCCCATAATTGAAGCTCTCAAATTCTAATTTTTTTCAGTGGCAATTCAATGAATATCAGGGGAAACCTAATATACGTTTGCAAGAGATAAATAAAAATACTTCCACCATCGTGCAAGTATAATTTCCCCTCATAAATTGCGCACTGCTGCACTAGTGTTTATATAAATAATATTAATTTCCAATACAGGAATTAGGTTAATTTTATTGTATACGGTTTTTTCAGTTTACGATTGGTTCTTTTCAAAATCTTTCTTCTTTGCTCATAATTCACTAGGAGTTTTCTTTCAATTGCATCAGTTACCAACTATCGTCCTAGACAGATTTTAAATTAATTAAAAATCGATACGATATAAATCCCTATTTTGAGTATTTAATCGTTCCGTTTAGCAAAACCCTATTGGCATATATTATCATTCCTTCTTTTTCAAACCGCCAATCATGACATTATCTAGATGGGTTGATTATTTACTTGGCATTGATATGGCTCCATCTGCTCTTAACATTATATCAAGTGAAATCGTAAGAAATTTTAGTCTATATACATAGTTATAATTTCACCGTAAAACTTATGAAAACGTTGACTTATCTAGTCTATTATTTATGCAATTGAATCAACAAGACTTTTTCGGTAGAAAATGGGTTTTCGTTGCTTAATTCTGAGGTAGATATTGGAATCTCCATTCATTCAATTATAGTATTACAATCAACTATTAATGAATGAATGCAAATTTTAAAAATTCACTCCCATGAAAAAAACAGAAAGTGCCTAAAGAAGCATGATGTATTTACAAACAGGTATATGTATATGTTAAAGTAGTAATCCTAAACTAGAGAGACATATAGTACATGAATCTCAACCGTAATTTAGACATTTGAACCATAATGATTACAATTTATTGTGGAAAATATGTCATGATATTACCCGAATAACTTCAGGAAGTTCGTATTGAAGTTGGCGGAAATTTGTCCTGCAGAAAAAAACTGACGCGACAAGTTGTGACATCGCTTATCCTCCTTTAATAGCCTTAACGACGAGAGGCTATAGAGATAATTTAGCAACCTTCAGAGTTACAAAACGTTGAACAAGACAAGGCAAATGAACCGACGGAAACTTCCTGACTCCTTGCCCTGTAAACAAGCCGCTATCCATCTCCCCGCTTTTCCCAGTATGCAGGTTGATTAACCCGTCGTTAGGATGAAACGGAGTACGTGTCTGGGAGGTGGAGGATAGAAGATGACGAGAAAGACTAAAATACACTTTTTGTTTGGAGAACAAGAGATAAAGAATCGAACGATAGAAAGAACCAAAAAGATGGAACAATGTGGTATAGGAAAATGGTAGAAGAGGTCATATGGAGAAGGGCTATGATAAAGATTTTTTCTTTCATGAAAAAACTTTCTACAGGCGATACTCATTAAATGATATATATATATATATATATATATATATATATATATATATATATATATATATATATATATATATATATATATATATATATATACATATATACATACATACATACATACATACAATAAATATATATACATACATACAATATATATATATATATTTTTTTTATATATATCTATGAATGATGGCAAAATATTTTCTATTTATGCGTACAATTCTACCCATAAAAGTGAAATTATGGTCGCATGTTTGCTCTCTTCGGGTGTCTACACCGTTCAACGTATCCGCAAAAAAATTGGCAGAAATAAAAAATAAATCAAGATAAGAAAACCAATATTAAAGCATATTTCTCAGTGAGACTCCTGAAAACTTGGATAACACCTAAAATAAACAATGAATGTGTGCACGTTTTTTAATGTAAAAGATATTATGCCACTAAGCATACACAGTAGAAATTTTCGGTGAATATTCCCCCATACACTTGAAATATACCGTGGGGGTCCCTGAAGTCCGCTCCCTAGAATGTATTGAAAGGTTATTTGATTCATTCATGGTAATTTATTTAAAACCAAGTTTCACACCATCCCTAGCAACTATTTACTTCTTAGTATCGAGAGAATTTTCTCTTTGTCCCACATTATTTGTGTATTAATTTCTTGTACATTTCATCTACCTTCGTGATGTTTAAAATCTAATACCATAAAAACTTCGTACCACTAAAACAACTTCTACTTAAATCTAACTTCTTCCTTCCTCTACCCCGCTTAACCAATCTATTCCTCTCCATCATGGCTTTCAACGTCCGACTATCATTTTTTATTTCCTTCATCCACCTCCTCTGCCTTATACATTTTCCCAGCAATTTCCTCTATTAGGTTATCATTTTTAAACTTCAGAATTCCTCTATGTTCAACTTCTTTCCTCCATTCTTCACTAAACCCACATCTCCAGAAGGTTTCAACGTAGGCTCATTTTCCTGCCTTAGTTACCAAGTTTCACATCAACAGAGAGTTACAGAATATATATTGAAGCCTTTTGGAAACATATAAACCCAGTTAATAATCCGAAGCTTGGATTAATAGGTGATGGTAAAGTTCACCTGGTACTCTGGTCTCGTCAAATATTACTAATTCACTAGTACTAAGTCACACATCAGGAGAAGTAGGACCAGCTACTTCCCCTGCGCCACCTGTAGTTTCCGAGGAATGTATGGTACCCGAAAAATCATACAGACTGATTTAGGGTACCCAGAGGTGCCACTCAGAATCGAAGCGGTGACCCCCAGTCAGTGTCCCAACACTCTACTCACTAGACTACCACCCAGATTCTATTCTTATACTGATGAAGGCAGCTATGAGAATGTGTAAAAGGTTTTTCTCCTTTCTTGTGTCTCCATGAAAGACGTATATCATTGCATTGTTGAACCTCCTACATTAGAGAGTCATGGGTTTCAGTTCTTGTCGAAGCCTTTTTTAACGAATAGAAGAAAAATGTGTGAATTTTCCAAACTCACTAAATGTGAGTTTGGAAAACATGGACGAATAAAAGGGGATGCATAAAGCCATTACTAGGCACTGTGTTTGTACTTTCAAAGGATCCATGACCATGCTGTGCAGTTCGATCTTCTCGTTAGCCTTTCCCTAAGTTTAAGTTTTAACAATATTTTAAAGCATCGTTCGGTTAGGACGATATAGTTGTGGTCAATTGAACAAAAAAGAGTAAATTTTCAGCTAATCTCTCAAGCAAATACAAATAAAAGCATGATAAGAAGCGTCTTTTGATGTTTGTACGCATTCGTGAAGAAGAGAGATTTATTATTCCAGGAAGGGTGAAATACAAATTGCAAGTATATTAGTAGGCATTATACATATTGAAACGCGTGAACTCTACGATCATGTTTGTCAAAATTATTATTTCCATTCTGTTGCAGTATCCTCTTAACCACTTTTTCATGTGAACGAATTCTGAAGAGCATTCTTTATTCTTCCATGCGCCTAACTTTTGCTTAACTATGCATGAAAGCATTTCATGTTTTATCCATTTCAATCAAGAATTGATTAATCAAGTGACATATTATTGCTGCAGCACATTCATCTCTTAGTATTTTTTAACTTCGGTCATTATTTTTCTTTCATTTTCCTTACATTTTACCTTTCGAAACACTAATCAATCATCTCCGGTACTCCATTCCAATATGTTTCAAAAATTGAACTTATATTGTATTTTTGTTTCATAAAATTGAATTCTAACGTTAAAATTCAATCCAAAAAATAATAATATCAATATCATGCATTAAGGTATAGGTAAATATCAAGGTTATCATGATCGGGCAATTGATCGAGTCAAGTAAATAAAAAGGGCTGGAACTATTGGAGAGAAATATATAAAAAATAATTGATGACTTTTCCCAATTTTCGAAAATATGTGAAAGCTCTGAAGGGAATGACAGTAGGATTTAATGCAATTGCTAGCCAAGGGGAAAGGTTTGACGAGGTTATTTTGCTAAAAGGTAATTTTTTATTAAAATCAAATCCAAACAATTACGATTGACCGGAAGGTCAATATGTGAAGGTCAAGGTTATCATGATTGTGCAGTGCTTGAGTCCAGTAAATACGGACTAGAAATATCGAAGAAAAACACAGTGATCAATTATGAGAGTTAATTTCAGTCTGAAGGGCAAAGATATTAATCACTATAACTTTATGCCTCTTTAGAGAAAGCGATCGAGGGAATGAGGTAGGCGGTTGAGAGTGAGTTGGAACCATGAGCTTAAGGTGACGAGTTGTGAGTTCCACGCGAGGGACCTCGCGTGTTCGGTAGACATGGTGTGATTCATTGTTTAGGCATCATCTGGCTTTGAGGCATTAGTCGACCTCCACCCCATCTGCAACTCCCTTTCCCTCAGTACACTTCCTCGCACCCTCTCCCGCACGTCCCTTAAAGACTAAAACCGCCACCTCTAACCGTTCTCCTCCCGAACCCCTCTCGAAAATGAGAAACACTCCGCAATTTCCAATACAGAGTTTCGACTGCTTCAATGTGCCCCACCCCCTCTCCTGTTTCAGTCTTCAAAAACCTTCCCTCCCACAACAACGCCACGCCCTCCACTCCACGCGCATCCATCTTCATTATCCATAATTGCCGATCTCCTCCTCCCCCTCCTCCATTCATGAAGCCCTTTCGATTTCCATAGTCATCTCTCTCACCGACGTTCCTCCCTATGTCTTTCCTTAGTACCTTGTGTCATCACCAATGGAAACGTGCTGCCCGGCATACAGGTCGCACGCTCACCGAAATCGAAAAAAAAATTTTCTGTCAAACCCTTGGTTTCATTGCATGATGGTTTAAGAAAAACCAGAGTTGACCGTGGACGGAGTAAGAGAGTCTAAATACCTTTTTCTATTAAAATGATTTCCTCGTGAAAACTGAATATTAGATGGCTATTGAAGCGCCATGAACTGAGCTATAGATACACAAGTACTAGAAGTAATTGTTCCTCCAATGCCGAGGAAATACAGCTGGAATTTGTTTATATGAGTATATTGTTTAAATTTATGGTTTAAATCTTCTTGCGGACAGAGTAAAACATAGAGGAGAGGGGATACGCTTCCGATTCTCTCACAGTGCAGGGCCACATTCTCTTTTTTTCCGATGCAGGGATTCCGATCGAAATAGTCACGAGTAAGTTAGAGTTGAGCAGCATACGCATATTTTTTGAAACGTCAAAAAAATCAAACTAAGTTATCCTTCTTACTATGAGTTATCAGGAGTTATTCTGACTGATTGTCTGACTGACTAAACAAGAGTAAATAAAATTTACGAAAATACTGGTGTTTAGGTAATTCGGGTAAGGGAAAAATCGGTGCCCAACGAGACACGTTTTGTACCCGGAATACCCAGGTTGTAACGAAATACTGGGAAAGAAGGGATAATGTCAGGCAAACGAGGAAGGGGTGAGAATAGGATAAGCAAGTTGAACGTAATGAAGGGAAAAAGGAAGTATATGGATCTGAAAAGAGCCTTATTGTAGTGTTGGATGCCAGGTTGTGTTTTGTTAGGAGAGGTAAGGAATTGTCATTAAACCACTTTGTAGCATGCTTCCATCCAAAGGCTACCTTAACCGGTATCTTACCGATACTAATAATAGTTAAGCCCTAGAATTACAGTAATATGCAGTGCCTTGTTCCATTTAACCCGACCCTATTTAAAGTATTACCCTATTAAGTAAAGTAGGACCCTATTTAAGTAAAAACGGCTAATAATGGTTTTATTCATAGAATACCTTCAAAAACTCATTGAAAGTACTTTATCTATTGAAGATAAAGTTTTTTACTATCCCTACTAACTACTATCTTCTACTTATCGCGAATTTATCCTCCTTTTTCCAATTTAATGTCTTCTTCAACTCTTCGAAACTTGTATCTACTTTTTGCTGCCTAAAAAGCTTACTCTTCCCCATGGTTTTCCCCGGTTACCTGAAAGTCTGCCTTCTATTATGGTCATTAGAATTTCGCTATCTGCCGATGCAGTCTCTTCCTCTCAATTTACGCCTTCGTCGAAATTCATCCAGCAACTCTCTTACTTCTGCCACCACATTTTTAACTCTATGGTCGTTTGCCTTCCTCTCTGTCTAATAATGGATTTGCTTCATTCTTCTCTATGATCATATCTTAACGATCTCTATTACGTTCTAGTCTCATTATTTTGTAGCAAATATCAGTTTTCGAATTGGTACAAACATAATCCTCATATTTAAGTATTTTTAAATACTATTTTTACATATTTATTTAACAAACACGTCATTTATTTCCTTCCAAGAAATTTATTTTTCGTAATCTCTATTCTTCTCATATTGTCCCATTGCTACACATTACTTATCTTTTCTTTAAGTCTTTACTTGGTTTAACTGCCATCTCTTCTTTTCATTTATGTAGCGCTCGCCTAAACAATGCTTTTACTTCTAAATGCTTTCAACTACGTGCCCGTTGTCCTCGAAAACACTGACGAAATAAGAGCAATATCGTAATTGCAAACTCTGCTCCTCATGCTCGGGGATGTTTCTTCCTACTGCATTATTTAATTTAGCTTTCCGATTTCTGAGAGATTTTTGTTATTGCAGTTAATCGCTTTTATATGCTTCTCATATTGGCCCTGTAAATCTATGAACAATAACTGCAATCTCGTGGTTGTCAGACTAACCACAACTTGTTCACCTGCAAACCTAATTGAATCACCAGTCCTCTCAAATTTGTTCCTTTTAATGTATGTTTTAAAAGCATATTTACCATTGCAACTCAAGTTATGCCCCCAAAAATAACGACAGCCATTTTTGATCACCTTCACAAAATTTAGTATTGAAATAACACTGCGTGCTCTTCAAATTTTTTTCTAACATGGTTTGTATTAAAAGTTTCGGAAAAATAGAATTCAGACATTGCTACAATGCCTCAAATATCTTCTAAGAACATCCCTAGAGTTTCGGCACACTTTTGCCAGTGGTGTTTTCACGACTCAAAGGCTTCCTGGTAGGACTATACCAGAAGGTCCTTAAGGCTACGCGTGCAAGCTTCTTTGACGACAGCATAAGAACACCCTTCCATACCAGAGGGCACCGTAGCGGTGTCCTTTGAGGAAGGATTTCACTTTTGGGAATAGGATATAGTGTGCTGGTGTCAAGTCGGGACTGTAAGGGGGTTGGGGAATCATCGTGATACCTTTGCAGAAGGTCTTCGCAAGCAGACACTCGACTCTGCCTTTGATCGTTCGTCAACACTTCCGGGACGAGTTTAGCGCAGATATTTCGCATCGCATAATGTTCAGTGGAAATGTTGTGAACTGTGATCTTATCAATGCAAATACGACCTGCGATCGCGAGTATACATAACCGACGGTCTAAATTCAGCACACATCAGGAAATTTTGTTTCTGTTAGATTTTATGCAAACTTTTTATGCATTGAAAACTCTCATATCCCGCATTTGATAACAAAAAATAATAAAAATAAATTTAACTAAAATAAGACTGAATTTCCGTTACCTTCTCATCTAGTACTTAAATACTGGTTTATAGGTTCAAAATTATGGATGGGGTAGACAGTGGCTTTTGGAAAAGGAGAGGTGCAGGAAGAGAGGAGTTGCGTTCGATTTATTACTTGCACTAATGAAGAATGCATTGATTGAGAAATGATGTAGCTACGCAACAAAAGATAAGTGATTTTATTTGCAAAATTAACTAGATGATACATAAATATGAAAATGTGTAGCACCGTTTTCTACAAACAAAAGATTGATAAATATATGAACAATTTCAATGATGACTCTTATAAAATATCTCCTGAAACTTAACTAACCATTTCTCTCTTACAGTCACCGTTTCACCTTTCAATTTTCCGATAATGGGTAATAAACATTTTTAGTCGTTCCCATAGAAATCAACTTGAAAACATCTTTCAAAAACCAAACTCTAAACATGAAGGCAATTCAAGCCTTTGTAGGCAATGTGTTGTTCAAAAAGAAAACTTTTGAAGTTACCCTTGATTTTAATCGATTTGTAACAAGAACTTTCACGGCATTTTTCCATCAGTTTTCCGGGGAAGGGATAAAAAACTATCAGAAGTTAAACTTGAGCCAGATCGAATCTTAACCTCAGTCATCACCTAGCAAACAGACTTCATCCATTGTATCCATCCAACACATTTTCGCAAATCTTAAACTGTCGCCAGCGAATCGGGAAAGAAACGACTTTCTGAACGAGACATGATATTGAATAGCTGTCACTTGACTCGACCCCTTCGTTTAGGAACTCTCAAAAGGTGCGCAGGAATTGATCAACACGTAAAAATGTGGTGGAAGGCATTAGGAAGGACGTAAAAATTGAATTGGTTGCATGGTATGAAAGATTGTATTCCGAGAATAACTTTGAACTTACTACTATGTCAAGGGCATTATTGACAAGAATTAGAGGAGAAGAGATCAAGAGAACTTGTGAAAGCATCAGCACCTTAAATCCATTTTTTTAATGTATACTATTTCTTAACTGGGAAATTAAACATTCAAATTATCATTCCAAGGAATGGGTCCACTTCTTCCAGCATTAATTTCTAAAATCGCTAATTTTTTATTGATTGATAAAAATGTATGAACTGAGACATAGCGTATCTAAAATCATTTTGTCACTTCAATTTTTTCTAATATTGCTGAAGTTATCAACCTTTGCGACCCTCGAAGCATTAATTATTTACATTGTTTGCACAAACAAAGAAATCCCATCATTTTCCTCATCTAAATCAGGAACAGTTACCTAAACTCTTTTATAAGGTATTTCAAAATTTTATTTGTTTTTAACACATGGCACTACCTTTCGAAGAACAAAAGACCTAGGTACTTAACTGTAAAAGAGTTACGTATTGCAAAAATTAAGTGCTTGACACAAATCCTTTTAATTGTTATAATCAATTGATTTAAAATAATCAAAAATGGACACTCAATGAGATCCATTCTGCAAAGCGCCGCAGACAATGGAATTTAATAAGAAAGAAAATTAATTTCTATTCTCATCATTTTAATATTTTTACTGTGTATTTTCATTAGCTAATCTCCTGAAAAACTTTATTCAAACCTTTCCATCATAGCTTGGTATCTAATGTCCTAGAGATAAAGAAAGGTTTCACCATTCGGTGCAAACCCTAACAGTCTGAGAGGATGTTCCAGTGAACAGCTTTTCTATTTCATAATAATAATAATAATTATTCCTACGCATGAAGTGTTACTTATGATATCTTGTCATCTAGAGTAGAGCGTTAATACAGGAAATGTTGCAATTCATACTTATTTATCGATGGGTACATATCTTCCAGCCTCAGATACAGAAAATATCGACGCGACTAAACCCCGAGGAAGCACGACGAAGGAAAATGGGGGAAGGAGAAAATGGAGAAGAGCGGAGGAGAGTAGGAAGAATGGAGCAACGTAGGAGTCAGGTTATCTGCTCCAAAATATGACGTGACACTTACTGAAAGCAAACGCCAGAGAGATGGTGGAGTAGGAAAATAATAGATGGGCAGAAAAGGGAGAGTTACGACAGGGGATGGGAGTATTTTCGTGAAAAGTTAGGGCGAGTGAGAATCGAGGACTGCGAGGTAGATGTGGCGGGGTGGTTTTAAGTTTTTTCTGCATGGAGGAGAACTTGCAAAGGAAATGTGAGTGCGATAGAGAAAGCAAGCGATGGAGGAAGAGAAAGAAAAGGTCATGAATCGTCTGGGAATACCGATCACGTGAAAGATGACGGCGAAGACTGGGATAAAAATGGGAGGGGTGATGAACATGCAGGAGTGTGAAAAGAGAGCTTGTGTGTGTATGTTTGTGCGGGTGTGACTCAAGATCACCCGACGTGATGGTGTGCCGCACTTACTTCGAAGGGGTTGCTGCCCCCCCCCCGTCGCGCAGACTAAGAAGCCGCCGGAAGAGTAACTCGCCTCCCGGGCCACAGGGATTGGTGGGTCGGGGAGGAAGGTATTAGCGAAAGGGGGGAATTTGGGTTTTCGGAGATTGGAACGAGGGTGTGGGGAAAGCGCAAAGTTTCAGTGGGCGAGATTATGGAGCATGGGGGTGAAAAGTGAGGGTGTGCTCCGGGAAGGGAGAAGAGTTGCAGAGGCGGAGTTGGGGGAGCCGCAGGAGGAGGGTAAAAGTGGCAGCGAATGAGTAAGGAAGACGTCTTGGAGGGTGAGAGAGGGGAGCGCGAGAGAGGAAGGCGGGAGGAAACGGGGATGGACCCCGGGGGGGGGGGGGCTAGGAACGGCAGTATGGTTTGAGAAGGGTGGAAGAAGCGGGAGGGGAGCAAAAAACAGTCCCTCCAGAGGTTGATTGAGTGGGGTTTGGGAGTTAAAAATTTTCGCCCAAGGATACGCTCTCGAAAAAAATACGGGGGAAAAGATGAGAGAGGGACGATAAAAAGAAGAATGGGAATTGTTATTTTTCCCGAATTTTAATAAGGTGTGGGGGTGGTTAAGTGAAAAAACACTGGGCCTCCGTCGAAGAAATGCGCAACATATGCGGCATCTTTTCACGTTTAAAATACAATTCACTCGGTTGGTTTTCACATTTCTTCACGCTCTATTTTGTATGTAAATCCCGCCTTGAATATATGTTTTTAAGGTCATTTTTTTAAATAGTTTGAAATTGAGTTATGATAATAAATGCAGCAGCATAAGGCGTTTCCGTATTTAAGTATTAAGGGAAAAAGTGGACTTTTCTTTTCCGTGATATTAAAATTACGAAATCCATTGAATTAACTTACAGTGGAATCGAGCGATTAAAACTTAGAAGACCTACAATTGCAATTATCTCTATTTAACTGGGAATATTTTAAATTACATAAACATCTTCTGAAATCTACTATCCCTGGTATCACATTACTACTTTATTGTGTCTATGACACCCTTAGTTAAGAAAAAAGTATTATAATATAAATGTAGGCTATTCCATCATTCTAATTCTCAAAAACATTTTCTCTGTAAACACATAAAAGTATTTAGCAAAATTACATGACAGATCATACAAGTGAGAAAGATAATGATATTTATGGCATTAAAATGAATAAACGTTCCCACAGACTAGTGAATATTGGTACAACTTTATCCAAATAAATATGCATGCTTCTGTATATCGATTCATTCTTCTCTGCTTACCTTTTTCTAAAATGCACTATGAATGTCGCATAAAAACAAATGACAATTACATTACGTTTATGGAGCAGTTTGAGCACTGGATCCAATTAGCAATGATATTTCTATTTTATCTGCGTCGCATGAAAAATGGAAGACTAATGCACTAAAGAGATACGATCCTTTTATCCAGTGATCAGCAAACATGGAGCCCTCAGTCTGAGCTTTTGACGCAGTTTGAACGGTCATGACGGTGATGGTAAATAATATGAAATAACAATAAAATCAGCATGGATAATAGTAGTTCTCGGTCTTCCCAATCTTATCAATTCAAGGGACATATTTTTTTAATCATGAAGAGTTTCCCCCATCACTGGTTGAAGCTAACACATCACCCACTCGTACCATATTTTAAGGGTTTACTACCGGGAAAAATTTACCAGAAATGCTATAGAAAGAGACTACCTGTATAAATAACAATTTTGATACCAAGAGACACACAAACGACCCATTTTATACACTCCAAATTTATTAATGCATGTCTTTGCAGTGATGAGGGAGCAAACGCAAATGCTGCTGAACAAAATCAATGTTACCACTCGAAAAATAATTTCACGTTATTCGAATTGATTTTTATGGAAGAACAAATTGGTTCTAAATACACACCTGAAAGGAATTTACGACATCTATGTAGCTCTCCAGTTGTGCACGCTTTTTTCATATAACACCATAAAGCTATGATTACAAACGTTCGCCCAGCCAGTGAGCGGAGAGGAAACATGGAACCGTTGCTGAATTGGTCGTTAAAATGCCTCCCCCGGCATCCAATCGATAATGAACTCAGTTTTATATTTCATGGGAACCAGAAACATGTGAGCCCCAATATCCCCCCAATAATCGAAAACCCTATAACCTGTGTACCTAACACGTACGCTACTGAAGGTAACTTATGCGCCTAAATAATTGTTACCTCAACGTATATTATGCAACAAATGTGAAACACCACAATCACGAAATGGAAATAATACCTGAAAAAAATATTTGCAGATAAGATGCAGAGGTTCATCTCTCTATATTCAGAAAGTTTCACAAAAACGTTATGTAAAAACATTGCCAAGTTGCATTAATCTAGAATGAGCTCGCACTGATGTCAAGAGGAAATAAGTTGCTGTAAATGAACTTTAAAATGTTTTTGGGTCAAACATAATGTATTTTCAGCATACACTTGCTCCTGCACTCTACCTAACTCAATGTTTTATTCATTTTCAAACATACAGATGTAATTTTGGCAATACGTTTGCGTTTGATCTTTGGATTTCATTTATATTTTTGGTGTTATATTAGGCTAAAAAAGGTAAAGGACCATAAAACCATATTGACGGATTGTTTCTATTGAAAAATCTAAAAGTTTATCATTTTACATAGTTCATAGTAAACAATTATGGTAAATATTTCAAGGTTAAGATGATCTGTCCCGCCATGTAACACTATTATGGTAAATATACGACGCCTTCGGATATTATTCCATTTTTTTAGTATTCGCCAAATGAAATTGAAACTGTACATTGCGACATGAAGCCGGCCTCAATTTAAAGCTTTCATTTTGAAATTCTCGTGAGGCAGAAGTATGATTCCTCTAGTATGTTCCTATCCATTTTTCCAATAAAGGTCCATTTAATTAATTTTGCTTTACAAATGCGCCAGCATAAAACGGAAAGTAGGAGAGCATTATCACATGTAGTGCAATATAGTATATAAATTAGGCATTATGTACATCAATCAAATGAATTGAGTTGGATATGTTTGCTGTGTTTAATCAATGTCTTCAACGATTATATCATAATATTATGTCTTAAATCTTTCATATTACCGTAAAATGTTTATGTAATACTATTACTTAAATTACCTTATTAACCCGAAAGTTAACAAATTTTTCATTGAACATATAACCTTATTTGAACGCTTTAGATGATTCTCAGGTCGCATTAAGCACATCCATGCTGTCAGCAGTTATTAATTAAATCACTTAAACCGAATGAAAACACCAATTGAATTGCTCCTTGTGAAAGTAACTAAAAACAATATAGTTAATCTCTGCTGATGTCAAGGGTCATAAATCTCCACAGTACATATTATAGTATTGAATACGGAATATTTGCAACTTTAACACATACGTAGGAGGCCAATTTCCAACAGTTAGTTTTACCCTGCATTCTATTTCCACACATTTTTCACCTGAATACAATGCTCATCAGATAACGACTATTCTTTAAAAAATTGAAATATGCATATTAAAGAGATTTTGACTCGCTCTCAAACTAGATTTTCCAAATAGGAAGCAGAAATCTATTGCATCCTTCCACAGAATAACTGTACGAAATGAATAAATGAATGATGGAAAACTAGAATTCAGCCAGCAACGGACTTCATTACATAACTTTCCTTCTTTCGTCATGACTTAGTAAGAAAATTCACGAGATTAATTCCACACCACTGACTAAACCAAGTGACTGAAAATTGAAGTAGATTTTTTCTAGAGAACTGGAGAAGCTCTCTATTCTCCTTCACCATGTTCTTCCCCTCTTCGCAGTTCCGTCCCTGTCTCTCCCTTACTCCTTCGCGTCACTCCACGGCCACCAACCCTCCCAATCCCACGCCATGTATTCGCAATGAGGGTGGAGAGATGGTCCCCGGTACTCTTGAGGGATACGACCAACAGGGGAATGGGAGGAGGGAGAGAGGAATGGGTTGGGGATGCTGTGGGAGTCTCTGGGAAGGGACTCGCGGTGGGGGGGGGGGGCATGGAGGACGGGAGGGGACTCGGCGAGAAGTAAGGCGAATCGTCTGGGATGGGGGGGGGGAGGAGAGGCACATAGGAGTGCGAGGGGAGGAAGGGCACGGAAATTGGTGGGGAGAGCAGTCGGCGGCGAAGTACAACGGCGGGGACTCTGCGCGACGCGTTAAAGCGACCACCCGGCGCTCGTAACTCTTATCCGAGTGATCGTCCCATAACCCACGCGTAACACCCTTGCCTGCCCCTAACCCCTCTCCCTTCAATCCTAGCCCATGCCCATTCCCTACCCTTCATACGTGGTCCCTTCTTTAATAAAATATTTCGAGATGCTGCCCCCCTCCACCCTGACAGTTTCACCAGGGATGACGATTTTACGTCCATGCAACGGAACCTTTTTTCTCCCTCTTTTTGATGTCCTTTAACGCACCGAAGCAGTAATCTCTCCTTTTTAACTCGGTGTATTAGCTATGGAAACGCCCACTAAAACAAGTGTGTAATTTTTTTCCTCCACCTATCCCTCTCTCGTCCCATCTGAAGGATTTCAAGCCTCTCCCCGGTTCGCGTGGCATGCGCTCGCAAAAGGTCAAAGCGAATGTGTCGGACCACCCGGCTGACGCCGCCCGACGGAGTGGGGGAGGTGGGCTTTTGGCCGGCTTCCGTGTCGACGGTTTTTTTTTTACGCCCTCTGTGCATCCTCTCACCATACTCGGACTCCTTTATCCTTCCCCATCTCCGGGATGTGAACTTTCCAACCCCTTTCTTTAACCTCCAGGGCCGTTCCCTTCGACCCAGGATATCCGCCTCCGATCCCTCCGGCCTGCGCGGAATGAGAGGTGAAGGGAGAGAACAGCCCATCGGATGGAATGCTTAATCAATTCACTCCCTCTCCCATTCCATCCTGCTCTCCCGGCGCATCTCAGTTAGTCACGCACGGATGGATATCCGCGATGCCATTTCCTGACAAAAGGAAGCAAAACGTCGAGCCTTGCGCACGCCAAGTGTTATAAAGTCCCTTTTCGGTCTCAAAATGGAATCCACGAGGAAAACTTTGCGCTGTCGCAAAACGTTCTTCTCCGATGAAAAAATATTTTGCCACATCCTGATTCCGGCAGCTGATTCATCCATAATACGTATAATCAAGCAAATGACTAAATATCTAATTAACCTACTTGTTATTAAGGACCATAACCTTAATGATATCACGTTTAATATCAATTTATGTTGGTATTAAATTATTATATCTATTTACACAACACACAGAATCCGTGCGAAACCATATTTTCGGAAATCCGCTTTATCTGGCTACATGCTCATTTCCGTAAACTGACATTTTTTGTACATTAACTACCGGAGATTGAGTATGAAACATCCTTGCTTCATATGAGGATGCTTGGGCATTTTTGATTGTTTGAAAGATATTGATAAAACAATGTAAATTCATTCTTTTTTAAATAATATAATTTAAGTTAATAAAGATAGGCTCATTTTTTACAAAGAGTTTATAGATTTCAAATCGAATGTTGTATGAAACGAATGTTTTATGATAATAATCAAAATGGTATCATTGACCAAATTTGAGTAAGCTTGAATCAAAAATCAACACTATATTTTCTTATTTGGAAATATCAAAAGGAATCTTAAATATAAATATATTCAAGTAAATATTAAAACAAACGGTAAAATATATTCTGTTTGGTTTTCAATCCGTCATTCCTCCAATACCTGTGGCCAAGTTTATCCTCGATGTACCAATAATAAAAATTTTCCTATTCCTTATTACTTTCTTTCATAAAATTATTGATTTTTTACTGCTCCAATAGAAAATTTTCATTAATGATTATCTCTCCGTCTAATATTAGTAGTACATTTATATTTAGTTATATATTCTATACTTCTATACCAAATGTATTAGTTCTTTGTACTCTATTTGGAAGAGACCTCCAAATGCCAAAGGTTGTGAAAGACTTTCTGGCTACTGAAATGGAGCTTTGAGCATTGAAAATATGAGTAGTTTGGAAGCAAATGAAACGGTAGCGGAAGGTTTTTAGCTTGAATTTTCTATTAGAGCAGGGCAATCAGTCAAATAAAATCAGTCAACATTTTTTAAATATGATTACGTAATTCATTGAAACATGGAGTCCATTACATACAAATGTATCAATGTTAGTAAGTTCTCAATGGAAATAAACAGATTACTGCCATTATAATTTGCTAACATTAATATGATCGGGGAAGATATTGCTAGTTTTAAAGCGAAGTTGGTAAGAAACCTTGGAATGCGGGTTTCACCTGTATGCCGGTGAGATTGTGAACCCAATCAGATGGAACATCGATTTCTTCTACATCATGGCCCTTTTTCCTAGGTAAGTGTATATGTACACCATAAACAAATAATAATTCTCAGATGAAAGTTGAACTATTTCTGATTTAAACAAAAACGTTTTTTTGCTAATAGACTTATCTCATCCGCACATTATCCTAATGGTCTCTACACAGGTATATAGCAGCTGCCAGGTCACCGGACATGAGAGACGATTAAACGATGCCGCTTATTATCACATCCTGTTGCATTTACAGAGTGAAAAAGGACTTCACATATTAGTCATTCAGATGTTTTCTTTCCCATAATTTCTAATTATGGTTTCACAATAACACTAACGTAACTTGTGGTTGATAATTTTCCATAATACCAAAACTATTGATCAAGATGAGGCCTGACTACTGTGAAATATCAACCGTCCTTCACTATTGCATGAAACTTATCATAATTAGCATAAGTGTATTGGGCTATGCTGTTTTTTAAATGACATGGAACTAAACACTACTTCAATCCTGTCTTACCCTAAATGACAAAATTATCCTTAAACCCCACTATGTGTTATTACAAAAATTCATTCTTTAACTCTACATAATTGTGTAATTTCCCTAATTCCATCCGAAGTGCCCTTTCTCCCTTTCCCGCTATTTATCCCTTAGATACTGTTTTCATTATTTCTTAACCTATTGGTATCTCCTGCATCCACTTGTTCCGCCTTCTTTGAATTTCTCCCTACAACCTTTTTTCTTCCCATACTAGAACTAGAACTCCTTCGATTGTCATATTTTTCGTTCATTTCACTTCCGTTTGCAAACATGTCTCTGTATGAAGCCAGATTTCCTCGACAGGGCACCAAAAATATTTCAAACACGCGTTCTCCAAATTAGGGGCCATGCTGGTTTGACCTTTGAGTATTTTACTGGCCTTCAGTATTTATATATCTCCTCCTTCGATCCCATGGGCATTTATTCTCTAAAAGGTGAATTATGGTGCATTTAAAGTTATAGATGGAAATTCCATTCGCGATCAAAGTAAATTTATATAATCTAACATAATATCCTCTAGTCTATCGCCAATATTTGTGGTGCAATTGGCTAATTTTTGCTTTTATATTTAAAGCTTTAGGCTTTTCATTAGAGTCTATTCATCAAATTCTAATTGTATTACTTTCCTGAAAACGTAAACAGGAGTTACAATTAATAACCCCCTACTTACTTTCGCGAAAACCATTTGATTTAAATTCTGACCAAAATAACCAAGATTTACCTGACTTTAGTTAAATATTTCCCCTTTCAAAACTATATCACATGTATTCATTAAACGTTCCGCGGGCAAAAAAACTCAGCCAGTGAGTGAAGCCTAATTAGGAGCCAGCCACAAACATTACAGACTACGATCCATAATGTGAACCAGAATGGCGGAGGCGCAAAAATATTCCTCGCTTCCAAAATGTAGGGAGCTCTTTCCCTCCGTAGTCAACAAGCTAAGGCAAATAAGTGAAATTGCATATGAATAAATGAAACCATGACAATGAGGGCCCATATGAATCATTGAACGCTCCCAGTGCGGCAGTTTTTGGAGGAAAAAAAGAGAATGATAACCTGTTGTTGAGCAAACGGGGGGCATTCGGGATGTAAGGGCTGTATGGAGCGCAGGGTTTAGATAAGGGAACTCAAGCCGTAAGGCAGAATCTTTTACTCTAAATCCTCCGTCTCGTATTCTCTGTGTGTCTTTAATATCTCTTCCTTATCCCAATTCTCCCGTTACGTGCTTCACTTCGTCACCTTCCTCTTTTCCTTCCAACAATTGCCTCTCCTTCTGTCCCTACGTTTCTATCCTCCGCAATCCATTCCTTCTCTCATTTTCAGTTGCTGAAAATCACGCCTATCCATCCAGTTTACGCTTCAAGAGAACGAAATTACCGCACCGATTAAGTATGGTTAAGCACAACCCGAGTAATATCACGTGAAAACTTCTCTTCATCCCTGCCATATGTAATCAGCCCATTGAACTTGTAGCTGCATTTTAAGTGGAGTCCAGGTTTTCCTGTTCTACGAGAATCTTTTATCTTCCAATGAATTTTTACATCAGACACATTTTCAAGAATTTTATTTTTCTAAGCCATTCCTGGACTTCCCTCATGTTTCACATTTTCCAGGGTTTCTTTACAACAGGAAACTGCAGGGCCCAAGAACAAACCCAATCATTTTTCTTTTACTATTTTTCTTCATAAGTTTTTCTCGTTTTTCCCACTACTTGATGGACTTCATTATTCATGTGGGACTTCTAATTTAATTTTCATTTTGCATTATACACAAGTATGTTATAAATTATTCAGGAGTAATACTTCTCAACAGCAGTTCCAGACCAAGGATTAGGTGAACAAAATTTCTCCTCTGCTATCGTCATCAATCAGCCCTGATTGGCCCAGTTTAGTTTTTTATTCTACCGTTTTCAGTGATAACTCTCTTGCCCTATGATAACTCTTCCCAATTATATCTGCCTTACTTAACCACTAACTTATACCTTGGCTCCGTGGGGTTTTCCTTTTTCTTATGTTTTTCTAAAAAAGCATTATATCTCAAGATGTGTCCAATGGCTCTGGTTTTTCATTTCTTTATGAGGAACCAGAGACATTGAACACATCTCTACGAGTATACTGCCTTTTCCACTTCTATTCTTCTGTGCACTAGAGGTATTTCTGAACTTTAATGGTATTTCTACTGAAGGTATTTCTGAACTGAAGGTAAAACTGTTTCATTTTTCAATTGATATAACCATTTCATCTCCAACACCTGGGTGCAGATAGAAGTTTCGAAGATTTTTATACTCCTATGTTCTTTTAGTCCAAAATTTCATATCTTTTATACACACAATATAAACCTTGCACTAGTATTTTTAAAATGTTGGCAACTTTATCGTGATTGACTCTACTATGAGCGTAGTTCTTTATTATAGTAGATGCTCGCTCTCGTAGCTCTGTCCTCCTTGATGCTTGTCGAATTCTTGACATTTCATGTCATGTCACTACCGCGGTAGGTGTAAGATTCTACATTTTCTTCTTTCTTTCCTCTTTACGCAATATCGTTTTTATCATATCACTTCAAAATATAACGACTTTAGTTTTAATGTTAGTTTTTTGTCACATTCTCAAAGTCTGTTTATTAATTAGTTCTCGTATATTGAACAGCATTTTTAGCAAAAATATTTTTTTAAAACCCCTTTATCCAAAAATGTCTATTTTGTAGCCAAGCTATTTACATTATAATTTCCCAGATGTTTCACCAACATGAGGCTAAATTGATGACTACTAATATCATTACAATGAACGTAACATGAAAGCTTGCACTGAGAAAGAATATGCCGCCGACTCTTTGATGCATCAAAAATAGAAATGCATACACATGATTAATCAATTAATCATTTGTAATAGAAAAAGGTGAGCACTCACGTAGAGCCCAACGGTAACGGAAATGCCAATTATTACTTTGGTTAGTCACACATTGTCTTACAAGTATTTTCATACTACTTTACAGCATACTTAAGCCATTGGTAATTTCTTACACAATGCTTGACCACATAAAAGATTAACTATATATTAATTGCCACGCAGAAAATTATCTGCTGCAGTTCATCGGATATGATTTCTCCTATCCATATGGGAGAAACTAAAGTGAATTTGAACTACCTTTTTTCGATAGGCAGTGATTCCCTACTCTTGAGCGGAAATGCTCGATATTTTATACAATTGAATTACAAACTAAATTAATTCACGATAAGGAGCCACTATAAATAAAATAATGCGGAACAATTTACTTGAGCATTGCGCACGAATCACACTCCATGCTTAATAACAAAAATATTTCATATTCCATCATTAGAAATATGAACTACGATCAATCATGATAGACATTAATAAAACAAATGATGCACAAAAATGGAACGGTATAAAAAATTTTATCAAAACGCTATGCTGATTAGTAAATAATTTAACTAAACCTGAAATAATTTCAAAAATAAGATAATACTTCGCTCCAACTTTTTCCATTATTTTCACTCATTTACTTCATTAATTCTAGCGGAAACTACTGCAACATTTACACATTTCTCCCCATTATTTAAATTATATACTTTGTTGCTATTTTTTCATTAAAGGCACCTCAATTTTACATACATTCATATTTACACGATATACTGCCGAATTACAAACTCACAATAACCAACCAATCAGCGCTGAACCCACTAGCTAGCCAGCAAGTCCAGGCAACGCGGTGTAAAAATGAAAATTGAACAGCCTTGCCATTAAAAGTCAGTGTGCCTCACAACACTGAATTAGGAACTATTTCGTGCTTCCAGAAATTACACCACAGATGGAAAATTAATTATTCAACTTGTTTCACTCCGAAACTTTCGGTATATGGGTTACCGCATAGGCGTATTCTGTTTCGTGTCAACAACAACTTGTTTTCTGCATTTACCATATATCGACTTTCCTTATTTACAAGGCCTGGTATTGTTCATATGTCAACTTACAATAGAGCCTAAGGCTATTCGCTAATATGTAAATCGATATTATAGACAGCACGCCGTCTAGAGAAGGAAGTATAATTGTCTACTCACCAATTCGGGTGTGTACACATGAACGGCAGCGACAAGTAGATTGTTATTTACTGCATTGAGGATTCTGGCACTTGCTAATTACTGAGTTGGCGTTATGTCTGTTCACAGATGGTGGTGGCCGGAGGGTATTCTCGTAGAACTCAGAAACTCAACTCCACCACACCGGAAAGAAGTATACTGAAAATATACAAACGTTTACAGATAATCAAAAATTATTTGCAGGCCGCACACTCACGTTATCATTATAACGTCAGGGAAACATCTAAATCATTTATAAAAGCAAAAATTGACCGGGTGAGAAATATTTTGCAAAACATCGAAAAATTTATAATACTGTCGCTATTTTGTTTAATGCATATTAATTGGTGAATAAAAACAAGTCAAATAAACTATAAAATAACGAAGAATTTGTCAAAATACTGAAGACCTAAAATGTTAGAATATTTGGATGTCTCTTAAGATCAACAATGAATTAGGTAATTAAGGGATGAAATTTAATAAGTATAGTCGAAAGTTTTATTGCTGTTTTTACCGCGACAATTAACAACCATACCGAGTCCCTCATTAATCATTTCAGCAGTAGCATAAGCCTAGTGGTAGTGATATGAGAAACTCTGCAGATAAAATTTCTTTATATTTGTGCATAAGGGGGTTTACCTAGATTGGTTTCATTGATATTAAGATAGTAATTAGAATTAGTTATAAATGTGATACTGAAACATCGTTAGGCAAGAAGGACATTAATGACTACGTTGTATGTGAGCCCGCCTTTTTTAAAGGGTTTACTTATTTGTCTTCTTAGTGTAGTCAGAGAAGTAGTTACTAACATTATACTACTCAAAATGTCGATGGTGGATGTTGCGGGAATGAAACCCAGCCTCCACCCTTCCACGTGTCATTTCGGTGGATCGCGGGGTGCCATTCTTTGTAGAAGTATTGAAGTAGGTTTAGTAAAGCTAGTGACACAATACCCCCTATTACACGTCCTCGCAATGGCTGGTAGGGTAGTGCGTAAATAGATGTGCATGTACATAACTGGATTCACCTTTTTTCACCATTTAACAAGTTTCTTTTACTGCATGCTAAAGGACATTAAAAATTTAATTTTGGTCTCGAGAACAACGCTGAAAACATGTAAGTAGAGCATCACAGAGATACCATTCCGTATATCTACCATATAAGAATAGGCACAGCCCAATATTTCTGTTACCAAAATAATCGAAGGAAAATTTTTTCTATTTCAGCGTCATTAAGTTACGTACATGTTTTGCTGAAACTGAGCACACTTATATAGGTCATCACCCAGCGAAGAAGAGCCGGACCTAGATAGCTCTGACGAAGAAGACCAAGTCATGCCAGGATTGGATTGCGAGAAATCCTATGGAACGAGTCACTTAAAATTCTCTTCTCAAAGATCTCCCGAATATTTTACCCAAAACATGCCTTCGATAATGAAGGGATTAAGGCAAAAGGCCATGCACCTTCGCGAGCTATGAGACATTGTGGTTAGGTGGACGAAGTTTCTTTTCGTCTAATGAATGCAGGGGAAAAGAGGGTATGAGCCTAAGATGGGTGGATTACGCAAAACCCGATGCAGATTCGCTGATGATGAGCCCTTCTGTATGAAAATAAGGCCTTAGATAGTGAAATCGCAAAATATAAGGCGAGAATTTGAGGAGATACGATTGAGTGGGGAAACACTATAGCGTATGGAAGTATAAGAGTTAAGTAAACTAGAAATCTATGTGAAAGTAAAATTAAGGGTCGTGAAAATGGGCGATAATTTAGCAATGACAAAGCGTTGTGAGAAAGAATAAAAATTACTTTGAGAGAGTTGTTGGTGCTAGGGGTTAAAGCATAAGGCCGAGGAGAATTATAAATGAGCCTTATATTTGGCGCGGAGTTTGCAATAGGTTGTAAATGAAAACAAATAAGAGAGAAAAATAAAACATGAAAAAACAGTTTAAAGTATTCTTCAGTGCCTTGTCAGGTATGTATTTCTAGATATTAGGAATGAAGGATTAAATAACTATGTCGGTACATGCACAACAATAAATAGATAAACCCGGTCGTTGAACATAACTAGTTTATTCACTAGCAATAAATATTTAAAAATTCATTATGATTTTAGTCGCCTCTAACTAATGCTTTCAGTCTCTTAGTTTTAATTTTAAAACGCATTCGATTGCCGAAACCAAATTTCTCTAGAAATCACGAGAGATGCCTCTGGCAATAGTTCGATAAAAAGGGACTCCCGCCGAGGGAGACGGAACCAGAAGATTGTAAACGGCTGCCATAGGGTGGATTAGGGAATGAGGTACGGGGATGTATGGCGGATGGCGCGGTGCGTTAATGCAGCAGGGCGTCGCCAGGCCGCACTCCGGGAGGAAAAGGAACGGAGTTGGAGCGAGCGAAAAGGACAAAGTGGTTATGGGGCGTCGACACGTCTGCGGCAGCTGTGTGCAGCGGAGGGTGTAGAGGTCAGGGGATGGAGGAAACCGTATATGCGAATATGTGATGATGATGATGACGACGGTGGAGGAGGAGAACAACCGAGCCGGGTGGGTTAAGAGGGGAGAAGGGTGAAAAGGCATGTATGCAATACATAGGGAGAGCAGGAGAGATAGAGAAAGAGAGAGATGGCGTGACGGCGGACCGTATAAAACGGGAAGATTGGAAAAACCGCCGCTATTGTGGATATACCTACCACTTGCCGTGTGATGAGTATGGAGGCTTTTTCATCCCTCCTACCTCCCGCCATTATAAATCACGAAAAAATAAAGAAAATGGTACTCGGAGAGAAATGGGAAATTTCGCGCGCAAGTCCCGCTTCCCCCTAGGCTGTTTCAGGCAATATTTGCCTTTTATTTCCTTGGTTCGTCCGGACTTTTTTGATGAATCTCGTTAATCTCGATCATTATTTTAAGAAGTAAGGGTGGAAAACGGTCTCTTGGGAACAATGAAATGTTCGTCGTCGCTCCAAGTTATTAATCTCATCGTGAATGGGTTAACAATATTTGAACACATGGGGCCTGGAAGTAATCTCATGTAAAAACTGAATTATTTCCAAATCAAAAATCGTTAAATATATTTTATTGGGAAATCAGTGTTCTTCTCACCTCATGGTCTATATTTTCTCTCAAGATAAATATTTTGTTTAAAGTTCAATTCGTATAAAAATAACTACGAGATGGCTGACATTCATAAATGATTAAATGCATATGTCTTCAGATGGTTACTGTGATAACACGTTTTGCATTTGAGAAATTGCAAAAAGTGATTTGTGTTCATAAGGCTATATTGATGACTTTATTTGAATTTTCCATTTTAATGTAAAACTGCTGAGTCTACGCTAAAATATAATGAGGATTTCTTGAATCACGCAAGAAGAGCTTAACTAATTATACACATTCTGAGATAAGGCTGCTTTATAATGCTGCAAGTATAATGAAAAGGAACAATTAGGGAGAATGACCAAGTTTATTGGAACAGGTTATGCAAGATGTCATCAATAATATTTATGAAGTGATGAAAAGGCTTTTAGATAACAGAACATTTTTGCAAAGCTGTTACGAGTAAATTCTCGGAATAAAAACTGATAACGACTTCTATTTCACCGATTTAAAACAGTTTATTCGAAAATCAGGGAGTCAATCCCTAAATATGGTACATCAGTAGTTGATGCTGATTTTGTAAATCTACGGAAATAACTGCACAAAAATGTAAATGGAAAAAAATCATCCCCCTATATTTTTATATTTCGTATTTCTATAACTTTACCACCACTGTCCACGAAGAAATTATATTCAGCTTATCACTTTAATAATGATCTTACATGTTTTGTTGGAAGATAATGTGGAAAATATGTGACCTGGTGATTCTCGATCAATGAAGAATGCATTTGCAGACGGGTGGCCGCGCCAAATAGATTTAGAGCTTAGCAAAACACGCTCAGCCGGAGACCAATATTCCTCCTAAGCAACACATCACACCGTATTCAACATTTCTTAGCCATTCAGACGGCCATCATTGCGATCGTCGCACACTTCGATCGGACAAAACATTCTTCAGCCTTTTTCCGAGTAGGGCATGCTTCGCTTGTGGAGTCAAAAATCTTGGTCACATAAAATAATGAGAGGGAACTCGAGAGGCCTGTAGATGAAGAGAAATGACGAGAGGCCACAAAAGGGAGCGGGAGGTGGAGAGGAGAAAGGTCGAAGGGCGCAGGAGGCTGAAGGCGAACGCGTGTGGGGTTGGAGGAGGTGGGGTGTAGGGAGGGCGTTTTAGAGAAGAGAGGGTGTGGAGCCGGAGGAGGAGTGGAAGGAAAGGGGGAGCTGGAAGGCGCAGTCCAGCGGAGCTGCCTCTCTAAGCACAGCGACTGAGGTGCAGCGATGCGTTATCTTTTGCGAGAGGCAGACGGAAAAAAGAGGGCGGAAGGGCGAGGTGGGAGGGGGGGGGGAACAAGTAGATAGAAGGGGTCGAGCGAACCCTCCGCGACGGACAATATGAGCTCCTTCTGCCAGCGTTCGTGGCCTTACCATGAGAGGACGATGGGCGAAATAGGTTTTAGGATCGAGAGAAGGAAAGGGGAAGGGTGAAGGAGAATGGGGGAGGGCAAAACGAGGGAGAGAGAGAGTCAAGTTACAGTCATATGTGCGGGAACCTATCGATCGGCGATCCATTACCGGTACTGAGAATCTCACGCGAGACACTGCGAAGTGCCTCATTACCTGCTAGTGGGCGAAGAATAATGCCCATGAGCTTATGCTTTGGGGTCTCCACGCACCTTCAAGTACTTGATCATTTAAAGCGTCTCCATCGTCAGCTTCTGAGCAACAGCAGCCCACGCACCTTACTTCCGCATTTTTAGTTTCGATGTTTTCACGATTTTATCCCCATAGTTGCGTGTTAAATAACCCATAATTCTATTGGAAATCTAATGATTTACTTGGGAAAATTTCACTATTTTAATCACAGTATTATTCTTTGTCTTGAACGAATATTTAAATTATAAAGGAGTGCGCACCTACTACTCTCGGAATAGTAGTTTTACCAGCTTCCAGATATAGCTAAAGTGACTTAATTAATTATATATTACTTCCAGTTCATCACTAAGGAGTGAAGTATCGATTATAGTATTAAAGTATATAATTATACTATTAAATTGTATTTCAAAAATCATTATATTTGAAAATACTCCAACATTCATGTTTAAAATATTAAACGATTACACGATAGGAATTTCAAAATTTGCGCAATAAAAAAGTAATCCCCATGGTACTCAAAATTACAGTGCATACGTGTCTCCTGTCTCTGCCTCAGTTTACGATAGATTCAATACATCAATGCTGGAAATTTCCAAATAAGAAATTAATGACTTGCTAACGCCATGACCTGTGGCTATTTTTCATCGGTAGGTCAGCCAGCATTTTGGAGTGTTCTAAATGTAATTGGTAAAACTTTCATTATAATATTTAAGTATATTTTGAAAATCAATATAAATTCTTCACCTTTCGCGATAAATGATGAAAGGCACTGTCTATCACTCTATGTGATAACTTCACTTTAAATAATTGGTTCTTTCAATTGATGCATATGCGCTGGGGGTGAATTTGCAGTAGATTTTACGGATTCTCCATGAGGGGAGGCATCGGATTCATTTTTTCATTAATGCTCAAAACTCTGGCAATTTCTTATTTGGTATTTAAATGAACTCTATCCACAATTCTAAGGTTTTAGGCTATTTGAATATTTGTGTTAAGGTACGACAAAATTTCAACTACGCAAAGGGCTTATGCGAAAAAGCAATTGGGATCTTCAAACCTTCCGTAACCTGCTTCCACCTAAAATCTTCCAGTTCAAGGAGATAGCTGTATAAGCGCCGGCACTAGATTGCTTGGAGTAATTTAGCCCATTGAAAGTTCCTACCTGATAGCTGCCCGCTCTCTCAGACCCAGCATTCTAGTTCTGGGAGTAACGACCCCTGTGCGCAGATAGGTAACTGGAGCCCATTAAACACTCAGAGAAAATATACGATAGGTGCATTAATTAATAATAGATGAGGTGATGTTTAAGGAGCCAGACCATTTATAGGGTCGTTTCAAGTTTAACCACTCTTGTAGACTTCTCTATAAATGATTACGGCGCGCTGGTGTGAAAAAAAAATCCCATATAAAAAGAAAGAGAGAGAAGAGAGTGAAAATTGAACGATATTTATCGACGTAGCTCGCGTTGGTGGTGTAAATCTGTAATGGGCCGAGCTCATTATTATTGATGGTTCTGTGTGAAAATTTTAAACAGTACGCATACTTATATTATATTTTTATAACTCGGGTGATTAATAGATGGAAGTTATTTCTCACTATCTTGCTAGTTAAACAGTTATCCTATAAATTAAAAATTTCTCTTCAGCATTTGATTTTGGCTAACTGAAGAGCATACATTAATTGTAATCTATAGAACTGTTAACTCTCAGCACTAGTCAACGTAATTCCAGAATAGCCTTGAATTATAATTATTATTGTGGTGCAAGTTTTCCCCTTGTGATTGCCTGTATCATTCACTATTATTTCAACATCATTAAAACGCAGAATTAAATTCAAATGTTAATTTTAAATTGTACCGTATAAGTCATTAAGGATACAATTTAAATGGGACTGCACCATGATGATGCACTCTACCAATGCGGTATCAAAGGTATGAATTTATTAGGTATTTCTAACCCGCCAATACTCCCACCATTGATGCCGCCATGTAGTCTAGCGATAGCTTTATAAGTCACCGAGCTACTTATCGTCTGTTATCAATACCTCCGATCACATAGAATTTAAAATTATATAATGCATCATATTATATAATCTTTCAAGTGGATGAATGGTATTCACGGAGACTCAGCCGGTACGTCGTCCGCTGTCGCTTCAATCTAAATCCCAATCTTTCCTCGAAGGAAGATTGATTGACGCCTATATAAGTACACATGGGCACAGCATGCGCGACATTGGTCTCACTGAAACCCCAATACTGTCCCCCACAATACTTATGGAAATGCTGCGGATTTCCCTCATTCCCACTTTTACAAGCTTGAAAACTTTTGGGAAAAACCCAATAACCAAAACCGAAGGTCTTCAAAAAGAATGCAACTAGTTTTAATTTCTCTTGGGTAGACCTGATGGAATCGAGGAAGAGAGGATATTGGTAGGAAGGATTCGATACGAGAGAAAGATTGGTCTCAGGGGTGAGAGTGGGGGAGTGGAGGTGAGAGTCATTCATAATCCAGATCGTCTTTCCCCCTCTCGGTGGTGCCCTCACCCTTCCTCGACACACATCCCCTCCCCCTCGACTTCTCCCCATACTCCCGACACCCCTACCGCAAAAAACTCAATTCTTATTGCCCCTCTCCGTCTGGAGCCAAAACCCTCTCACGAATCCCCTCAACGCAACTAGCACTAGTTCACTCGCTCCTTCTTCTATCCTACAGACACCCATACAAGCACACATAAACCGGCTGCCAACACTATTTCTCCTCACCCTATCTCCATTCCCAGACGCCCCATGTCCAGCCGCTCCTCCGTCACTTCCCTTTCGCACCCTCTGCACTCAATTCCATTCTGAAAAAGGCACTTCACTAGCAGCGGGCCCACTGCGTGATTGGCACGTCTCGTTAACCTCCACCCCCACATCCTCAACCGTCCTGCCCTACCAACTCCACCCCCGCTCCTTGTGCCCATGCTCTCTCTCTCCCCCCCTAGCTCTTCCACAATCCTTCCTACAACCTAACGTCACTCTCTAACTCTCTCTCTCTCTCTCTCTCTCGAGAGAGAGAGAGAGAGAGAGAGAGAGAGAGAGAGGGGGGGGGGGAGTAGAAGAGGGAGAGAGAGCGAGTGAGAAATAATGGTCAGTCTCGGTTCACAGCTTTCCTCTTTCTAGAAGTGGCCATAACACTGTACCCCTTATGCCTCAAGCCAACATCCCTCGCACACTCCCCCTGGTGCCCTCCGGTTTTCATTCCTCCCTGCCTCCCCCCCCGAGAGACCAACCCACGCATACAAGCACACACATACACACACACAAAACAGCAACCATTCGCCGACCACCCCATATCAATTTACGCCACCCTCTCCCCTCCGGCAAACTATTCGCCTGGTCGCGGTATCCCGGTGTGGTGCAGTCCACATCTCCCGCTCTCAATCTCTCTTTTGGCTCCCTCCTACTCACTTTATTCCCCTCTAAAATGTCCGCGGCCCTGCCTCGCCCAACCTTCCTTCCTGGCGGCCACCCCTCCTAGGCCACCCCCTCTCCCCCACCCACTCCGCCTCACGGACTGCAAGATTTCCCACTACTTCGGACGCAGCCAGACAGAATGACATGCCGTTAAGCTACCGGGCTCCTGCCGAGTACACATACCAATATTGCCGAATCTCAGCTCTACTGCCTTCCATCCGCATTTTATAATCCCGTCGGAAATATGTACCGAGGAGCTCCATGGTGAATTCCCCCTTAGGCCGTCCATTACGCTCAACACCAAGGAATTCCTCCGCAGATGGAATAAGGGAGCGTTTCTTTTAACGTTTCTCGAGTGGAATGGAAAAAGAATGCCACATACAGATTTTTCACGTTCTGGGTCTCTCATTCCAGTGCTCGTTTTTCCATTCACTCCGCAGCTTTCGGCTTCAAATATATCTGGTTATGCTTTTAAAATCCGCGGACGTAGTTGTGTTCTCCTCTGGAAACGCCGAGATGCCCAAAAGAGGAATATTTTTTTATCAAAGGTAGAAGGACGCAAGGGTGGATCGGTGGAAATTTAAAGGGCCTTTACCGGAATGCCGGGAGAAGGAATGTAGTGTTAATAGTTTACAACACGGTAAATTTATAACAAGTAAAGAGAAAAGAGTTCAGTGATCATCAAAGACGAGCTGAAAAATTGAACATGAGAATTATTAATTAAATTATGAGTAATTATTTAAAATAAATAACAAGAACACTCAAGAGTGACCTAACAACGAAAATGCGGGAAAAAAGTTTTCATTGAAGTGAGTTTTCAGTTGAGAAAAAAGATGAAAAAATAAATCGTATAAAAAAATATATTGTACACACATATATACATGTATGCATACATATATACATCCATACAAATATTCATAAATACACACACACATATATACGAGTATATATATATACATAATCATCTTCCAAATGCGGAACCTTGTCGTTGCAGCCATTGGTCTCTCTCCATTCCCATCCTTTTCGGTTCCTACCTGTATATAGAGAAACTCCCTTTACCTGCTAATGCGGTCGTTGGAGGTTCGAATCCTAGCTAACAGGCTTTCACTCAAATATGAAATGGAGGTGTGATCGTCCTCGACACATACATTATTAATAATATAATGATAGCATTACTTTACAATTAATTATATAACACTATAACGGGTCTGCTTGTGCACAATAAGGATTAGAATGTAATAAATTGGTATAAAGCTAAGTAAATCCTTCGCATGCAATGTGTGTATAATATTTTTCATATGAATGGAGCTAAAAAACTTTTGCCGAACTTCGAAGTCGGAGCAACTGATATAAAATGTTTCACTGAATGAGCTGTACAATCAGAATTCAAAATAATTAACCTTATTTAAATGCATTCGTTGACTAGGCTACTAGAGGGAAACTGAGATACCAGAAATTCGATTAAATGTTACCGCTCAACGCATACAATGTATACCTATATGTTTTACTTGTATAACGTTACATTGTTCACACTTAATTTAATTTAAATGTATTTTCTGCGTTCTACACTGCTCTTTCACGGCATAAAACACTCAATTATTTCGTCAATATTAAATTTCATTTATACAGAAACCCACTCCAGAGACCATCTTCCACCACTCCCTTGGAGTGGTGAAAGAGGTTGTGCCCCTAGAGCTGTGCTGGCTGTAGTAATGATAATTGTTCCTGGTAAGGTCATCCATACCAGATAAGTTCAAGGGTAGGAGGCAGACGACAGGTAGTCCCGTTCCCGAGTGAGCAGCGTCTGTTCCTCAGCGAGAGGACTGAAAAACGTGCCTGGCCCAAATGGATACGCAATTTGTGTGATATTGTCACGTTTAAAATATCATTGGGGAAGACAACAGGAAATTATTTGAAGTTTTTCCACAAAACGACGATGGGCATAGATTAGAGTATGAGTTCTGTCAACAACTAAACACGGCCCGCTGGCATGTACATCCTGCCCGGCAGCTGCAAAGGAAGGGATTCTGCATCTGCCATCTCACGAAATGCTTCCAAAGCAAAATCGATAGCAGCAGCATAAAAGACACAGATTAGAATAGTCAGAATAGGGAGTTAGAGTATTATGACGGACCTGACAGAGAAATTGGAAAAGGCCGCATATGGAAAGATGATATGGAGATATTTTACGGCTGTGCGAGGTAAGTTTGAAAGGAGAGCAGGGATCTCGGGAGTGGTAGTTATAGAATAGGATACGGAAAAGGAGAAGAGAGCCAGCCAGGAGCAATAGAGTTATTGAATAACAAGGTAAACACAAGCGTAATAAACATAGAAAATGCGAGCAATAAAATATTAATACATTGTAGTAGCAAAAGCTGAATCAACGTAGAGAATGAGGGAATAATCGATTACAGACTCGATGATCATGAAGATAGAAGGAAATAAATGACTGTACACAGAAAAATAGGCAGAAAAAACAACAAAGAATTAAAAAAGAAGCTAATACGGGAAGGTAGGTCAATGAATTAAGCGTAATGAAAGACACAGTGCGAGGATATGGACAATTTACGAAGGTAGGGGAAATAGGTACGCTTTGCATTAAGTTACTACCTTCTAGGTATGTTAACTATCATGAATTAAGAAGGGAAATTCGTGCGAATTTTCTTATATTGGGCAAACTATTAACTGTACCAGAAAATATTCCAAGGAGATGCAAACAATAGATATGGTACCAATATGCTAATCATATTAGACTATCAAGCTTAAAATAGAAACAGGATACGATTTAGATGTGCAAAACCTAGGTTATAATACAATTGATTGTCAGATAGAAGAGACATTAAAGGAATCTACACCAAATAAGGTCGTGGGAATAAATCAATTCACCCTGAACTACTTAAGGATCTCAGAAAACTTTCTTTTTTGGGGTAATTCACAATTTTATGAGGGAAAAATTTGGCCGGATATTTTTATTAGATCTGGGTTAGCCCCCATCCCAAAGGTAGGTATATGTGAGGACTATGTAACAATTGGTTTGATTTTGCACAGAGCTTTGGTACTTAGGATAATCAATTAGAGGATGGAGAGGGGGGCAAGTTATTACTTAGGGAATAATCAGTTTGGGCTCAGGAAGTGGAGAGGTATGCGTGATAAAGCATATCATCGCAATCATAGCAAATCATAGCAATAATTACTTTGTTAATTAATATAAATGATTAATTAGAGTCACTAACGGAGAGGGACATAGAATGAATTATGAATGTTTTTATATGTTTCGTAAATCTCTAGGAGGCGTTAGATAAAATACATTAGACATAGTTCATCAATTTATTGTATAAAATAGGAATAAATTGAAAGAATGGGCTACTTATACGCACTCTGTAATTTATATTCTTTTATCATGGTTAAGAAACGCATGAACCGTAAGCCTAAGAATTCGTTCCTCCAGTTAACTAATCATGGTCACATTTAATTTAATTCCAGGGGATTTGTTACTTTAACTTCAGACGCCCACAAGATAAGTTTTGGGACTAACATGTACCTTTCACACTTTCATCTCTGTCAAATTAAAAATATAGCATATAGAGACTATATTTTTTTAATTCAGATAAAAATACAATGTTCATTTATAATAACATCATCTAAACTAACAGCGGAAAAGTCAATAAAAAGTGGAAATTCATGTCATGAAAAGGTATGTTTCATTTGCAAAAATAAACCTAATAGAGGAGAAAAATAATTGAGTAAGTTTGAAATGACATATCATTTCAATATAAAATAGACCAAATAATATATTGTCATACATGGAAATGCGAGAAATTTTGAAACTTTCTCGAGTTTTTACCGTAACCGTTCCTTCCGAATGAATTGACAAAATACGGTGAAATAAATAGCTACTTACTGGATACCAGGACACACGATTCCTCTAGAAACACTTGGAGTACTCATTGTGTGGAAATGTCTCTGTGTAATGGCTGGGGTTGATGACACACGTATATCAGGAAGGCCAGCCTCACAATGTCAAATCCAAATGCAGGTACAAGCCATCCCAGGTATTTTAAGAGGTTTAGTGCTAGTCGAGTTGTACGCCCACCTGTCGAACCAACATGAGAGATGAAAACTTTAGTTTAGCACTATTACTTTTAACATTTGCATTTCGCTAATACCTAAATTATCGGACCAGCAATACACTTACTCCCGACTCCTATCAAAGTTTTATATTTATTGTACATTCATCTGATGTCTTTCCTTGAATATGAGCCACAGCTCATTCAAGCATTACACTAGCTTTTATAATAAGTTAGCAAGAAAAATACTTCACAGATATAGTGGCAAAATACCCTGTCTAAGAGGCTAGAACATGAGAACAACACAATAGTTTGGCTGTAGTAATGCCTATAAATAGTAATATTTTAACAATAGTAATGCCCATTAGTTAGATATATGATAGGTCCTGGGGAGCACTAGCACTGTTCTTACAAAACACATGTTATCTAGGAGGAACAAACCGTGGCATTTAGTTTTTCATTTGCTTATTTAGTAAATTTCTATCAACTGGAAAAGTAGTGAGTCAAAAACCATTTTTTTGTCAATCAGCTTTAATTAACCCTAAACAAAAAACTCTGATTCAACGAGAAACGAAGTTGACGTGAGCCACAAAATACTAGGTCCTCGTATTTAGTTAATCACAATTTCCTCAGACAACGATTCGTATTTCTGTATTGCATCTCTTGCTATGCATATTTATGTTATTAATTGTTTCAGGCGTACATTAGTGGGATTTTTCTATGATGAATAATGTTAAAATAAAACTTGGTAATTCCACATATAAAATAAACTTTGATAAGATCTAGGTTTCACTGCGGTGCAGCATCATCAGGCCATCATGCCTGGTGATGCTGCACTGTGTGAAACCTAGGTCACATCTAAGTTTATTTTATGAGTGGAATTATCAAATTTCATTTTGACGTTTTACAGTATTTATGTTTATGGAAAAAGACCACATTCGCATTGCCCTTACACATTGAAAAGGAAGAATATCAGGTCTTCTCATTAAGACAGCCACAAGCCCATGTCCAATATAATGAGCAAGAGGACCTAGTACTCTCCATACCAACGACTTTTACTACCAAACTTAATGGTTGATCTTATAAATGAATCTTTTCTACTTTTATTCTGATATTTCAACAATTTTTCTACACTTTGTTGTTAGTCTAACTTTCCATTATCAGTATTTTTTTACTTTAACTTTCCCTTTCAAAGATGATCTGCACCCTCCCAGGAAGCAGTTCCATTTTGCTTTGTTGGTTTGTACTATGATTAATCCGTTTCATCAAAATATATTTCTACCTTTCTAAGCGGAGACTTTTCCAGTTCATAAACTGCATTCCAGCAGAAAACATAAATGGCAAAACTATTCAGCAAAATAGGATAATCACTATGACCAAGGCGCCCAAAGCAGTCAATTTGGCTAGTTTTACATTCTAATGTAATCATGACATTTTGGATAACACCCTATACATAAATGCAATCGGTTAAAAAGTTCTATGTAATTCTCTTATCTGAATTATTCCAATAATATCTTGCTGTTTGCAACTAAATTCAAACCTACTAATTCACTGATGTCTTTGAAACCTTCAAATCACTGCCAAAGATTCCTCGACGAGTTACTTGTGTCACAAAAAACGGTTGCCACGACCTTGTCTTCACCTTTTTTTGGAGCCTTATCGCCTTTAGAAACTACCTCTGTTTTGACTGTTCCTTCGTCTCTGGTTTGCAGTAAAGTATTTTTGTTTCATCCACTGTAGTTCTGTATCGACGCAGAAACTCGTCAAGATTGTGACGGGAAGGCGCCAAACCAGGCTCAGAAACACGATTGCGTTCATTCTCTAGTGAGAGTAAACATAATACCCATCGGGCGGGATTTTTTTCACATCTAGTTTTACGTGCAAATCGAATACGCTGTCCCTTTTGATATAGCTGTGGCCTCAGATATTTCGGGAACTTCGTAGTTCGCTCAAAACTATATTTTGGATTTTGTCAATCATTTCCACTGGCCATCACGAACGATGTTCATCATCTGTGAACGTATGGTCACGTTTAAACTCATTAACCCAATCAAAACAGTCGCAAACACAGCAGAATATATGTCATGAACTTTATCCGACTTGGCTTTGATGTCTTTTGATTTTAAACATTCAAAATATAAGTGTTTGATCACCGCATGTAACTAACTTTTTACCATATTTCCTAATAAAAAAATGGTATGTCACTTCAATCAACTATGATAATGAATCTTGGCATTGGAGATAGCTGAAACTCTAATGAGAATTGAAGATTACTAAATGCTTACTACGAGCGCCACCTCTTTGATTTTTTACGAAACTATTGAACAACCTATTTATCACCCTTAGAGACATCGATGGAACAACCTAGAAACAGCACCCGGTTTCCGCTGTGGCTTTTATATGATCCTTGAAAAATTGAACAGTCTACTTTATCTTAATTCACTGTGATTGCGTCCATATTAAGCATAAAAAAATGTACGAACCTTTGCAGCGCTAGAAAATAATATTCATTTATTTACAAAATAATTTATATTATATCAACGACTTAAACAAGATTTTACCCTCTGAGCAATTTTTCATAACTTATATCATGTAGTAGAGTTTTTCCATGGTTAAGGAAAAAAGCAATATCTTAGAATATGACACTTAAAATGGTTTTCAAGGCCTCAGTTCTAAGGCATCAAAGACCCACATTGAAAGCTTTTATTTTTCGTCCAACAAGGAAGGATTCCAAATATTAAAGATTGTTGTAAAAAACTGAGTAAAATAGCTACACGTACTATTTGTTTCTTTCATTGTCAGTCTATGGCTAAGGAGAATGTTGTGCATACCATTCTTCCTGCGTGTACTATTTCTTATTCTCAGGAAATGGCATTAAGGAGATGAAAGCAAATAAAGCCGTGGGGGTAGACAATATTCCTGTGGAACTGTTGAAATGTTTAGGAAAATGTGGGAAGGAGACTTTATATGGACTGATTCATAGTATCTATGAGGAAGGAACCTGGTCGGAAGATTTAGTGAAATCAAAGTTAGTTCCCATTCCGAAAAAGGTAAAGGCTACATCATGTGAGGGCTACAGAACAATAAGTTTTACATCCCTCGCAGCTAAAGTTATTCTCAGGATCATCAACAAAAGGATAGAGAGTAAGGCAAATGATTACTTAGGAGATGATCAGTTTGGGTATAGGAAGGGGAGAGGTACGCGTGATGCCATTGCAGTAATGAGATCACTAATCGAGAGGAATATAGAATACAATCAGGACATTTTTGCCTGTTTCGTAGATTTCGAAAAAGCGCTTGATAGAGTGATTTGGGAAAAGTTAATGCGTGTATTGCGGAAAATAGGAATGAATTGGAGGGACAGGAGACTGATCCGCAACCTGTACATGTCTCAGACTGCTCAGGTGCGAGTGGGGAACGGAGAGTCCGGATGGGCAGTGTTAGGAGGAGGTGTAAGGCAGGGTTGTCCATTGTCACCGGTGCTGTTCAACGTGTATGTGGAGGAAATGATTAAAGAGGCACGGGAAGAACTGGAGGTAGGAATGAAAGTCGGAGGGGAATTCGTAAAATCGGTTAGGTTTGCTGATGACCAAGCATTATTTGCTCAGTCAGCCAAGGGGTTGCAAGCATTGCTGAGTGAACTGGAGGTTCAATGCAATAGATATTGGATGAGAATCAATATTAATAAAACAAAGGTTATGCGATTTCCCAGGAAGAAAAACGCTAAGCTAATCATTAAAATAGGCCGGGAAAAAATAGAGCCGGTAGAACAGTTTACATACCTCGGAAGTGTCCTGGACCAATACGGTCAAAGTAGTATGGACGTACATAGAAGAATTGCGCTAGGCAAGGAGGCTTACTCAAGGAGGAAGGAGTTGATGACGGGGACGTTGAGTAGGGAGGTTAAGACAAGACTGGTAAAAACTCTGATATGGAGCGTAGCTATGTATGATTACCTAATTATTGAATAATACTGTTATGCTCTGATTAAAAATATTGGTATGAAACTGAATAGGGCGGTAACAAGCTTTATGTTAGAAGAAATGTATTTTAAGATGAAGTAGATGAATACCAGTCATTCGTACTAATCGTAATCCCAAAAACAATTTCAATGGTCAAGACAAGATAGTATAAATTAATTCTTATCTCACCAATTGCGCTCAACGTTTTGTCTGTATAAAATACTCATTCGAAAGATATTTGCCTTTCTAAAGTACTTCTCATACCAACCCGCTGGGAGATTGGATTATTTTTCGATTAGACATTTTTCTTATCTACATGAGATTAGATTTTCCCTCCTGGGCACAATATTATTTTGCCAATTTTTTCAAGCAAAAAATGTTTTCCCTGCACTCTGAAGTTTTCACAAAAAATGTGGTATTCCTCAGTCAATACTACCTTGAACAAAAAGTTCCCGGAATAACCACCGTGTGGCGCTCCCATCGTTCCGATTTGAGTTCTGTTTTTTTTTTGTTAAATTGGTACATCTGTTGTTGATATTCCCTTTAAATCTTAGTGTCATAACTTGACATTTGCAAAAGTTACGTAGCCAAGAGTACATCTATCTCTGTGTGTGTTGGCGATTTTTCACAATTGCAGAAATGGATTTAAATTTGCAACAACGAACTTGTATTAAATTTTGCGTAAAAAACGGATTTAGTGGCGCACGGACGTTGGAAATGTTGGAAAAGTGTTTCGGCAACGATTCTCTAAAATAAACGGTCGTTTACCAGTGGCACGAGCGGTTCAGAAGTGGTCGTGAGTCAATCGAAGATGATGAACGCAGTGGCAGACCATCGAAAGTCGGTGAAAAAATTGATAAAGTAAAAGAAATGTTGGTCAATAACCGCAAATTAACCATCAGAGAAATAGCGGAGGACTTGAACATTGCCTATGGATCCGCCCAAGACATTGTGGTTAATGATTTGGGTTTCCGTCGTGTAGCAGCAAAGTTGGTGCCAAAAGACCTCAATTTCATGCAAAAAAGAGACCGTGTTGACGTCGCAAAAGACATGATTTGCGAGGCTGAATCCGATCCCACATTCATCAAAAGGATCATTACTGGAGACGAGACGTGGGTTTATGAGTACGACACGCAATCCAGACATCAGGCAAGTGAATGGCGTTCACCAAATGAGCCGAGACCAAAAAAACCACGTCGTTTTCAGTCAAAAAAGAAGGCAATGCTGACGGTTTTCATGGATTACAACGGTGTAGTGCATCATGAATTTTTGCCAGAAGGCCAGACAGTAAACAAAGAGTATTATTTGGGCGTTATGAGACGTTTGCGTGAAGAAATTCGCCGAAAGAGACCAGAAATTCGCCGAAAGAGACCAGAGACCGTCGCACAGTGCTATCATTATTCGTAATTTTTTGACGAAAAATGCAACAAATACCATCCAACAGCCACCGAATTCACCTGATTTGGCTCCCTGTGACTTCTTTCTGTTCAATCGAGTTAAAAAACCATTACGGGGAACGCGTTTTAGCAGCCGAGAGGAAGTAATGGAAAAATCGCAGGAAGCACTGATGGACATACCGAAAACCGAATATAAAAAATGTTTCGAGGATTGGATCAAGCGCTGGCATAAGTGTGTTGCAGTCGATGGGGATTACTTTGAAGGGGGCAATATAGATTTAGATGAATAAACTTGTATTTTTAATTTTCTGAATAAATTCCGGGAACTTTTTGATCAAGGTAGTATACGAAAGATGGTCACTCTCGGGTTGGACCAGAAGTACTCAACTGCAGGTAGGCACATGAATTAATTGGGCAATAAGCGGTGTGTCCAATACGGCCAGCATAGGGACTTTACAGGGAGCTGCTCGCAGCCTTCCTTGGCCTCTGCTGCCTGCGCTAGAACCTACCGGCTGACTCTTTGGATTCCGAACAGATTTATAATGCCTGGTAATTAAATGTGATTACTAGCGAGGAATTTTCTTTTATTTATCATTTCAAAATTAAATTCCTTCACCGTCTTTACCGTGTAATATTATCATGCATCAAGTTAGCGTTTTCCACAAATATGTTTCATCAGAGTTATGTCATCACTTAAAAACACTTAAACAAAGGTCGTTAACATAACGATGCGCTAATCCAACCGTGTAACAGCAGTGAATGTGTTTTTTGCCAGTATTGACACAGATTTCTAGGACGTTTTCCAAGTAATTCTAAGTCATATTTGATAGTATTAGAGTTGAGAATTGTTGTTGAATAGCGATACGAGTTTCGCATGCTTGCCATTACGTTTGCCGTTGCACATGTTTTTCCAAGAGAGAGAAATATCCAATTTTAATCTGATAATCTTTTTCAGTCATTCTTTCAAAGGTCGCATTACCGACTACAATACGCCGAGAGCAAATGGATCTCTATGCCAGGCAACCACATGAAAGTAGAAAAATAATTTTTTAAATTGAGTTTGAACTCATTTGATCCAAAAAAAACGAGCGATATGTGAACGAAAGCTTAAAGAATTAATCTTCAAACGCGAAGTCGCATTTTAAAATAGCTGTAACGTTTATTTCAATGTCTGAAGGTATTTCTTTGAGTTTTTATGAGCTAGATAAAATACCCTTGGTCAGCACCAGTTGAACTTCGAGTGACAGCTTATCATAGCGCTTTATACTGCGGGAAAGGAAATACCAGATTTAAAGGGATTGCGTTATGCAATTTCAATAGAATACAGGATGACCCTAGGAAAAATTGGTGAGCCCAATGCTAAAACTCTAAACCTACATATAAAAACAATGTAACAGAGGTCATATCCATTGTTTTGATGATAAATTGGCAAATAAACATTCTATTTTCCCAGGAAAGACAAATTGTTCCGGGTAAAAGCATATTTTTAATGCAACATACTTTTGGGCACATTATTCTTCTGTTACAAAGTTGCAAAGGATCTAAAATGACTATTTTCGACATAAAAACTTCATAGTGCTGAAATAAATGATAAAATAGCGATTGTTGTTTATCCTGGATGAAATATTGAATAATAATATCGACTATTCTGGGTTGAATATTTGAGTACTTCTAATAACACATTTTTTTAAAAGGAGTAACTAGAGTCTGAAACTTGAGTGCTATATATACAAGTTCAATGTGCTCTTTGTAGAAGCCCATAAATAGCTTCATTGGTCCTTGCACACACGATCTCTATCACCAAAAGAGATGTTTGGTTCAGAAAAAACCTACTATTCAATATGGGATTAAATGGACTGTAGCATACAAATAAACATTATTTAAGAGACACACTAATGCAGGCATAGGAGTCAAAATCACCAGCATATTTATTATCTTGAGTTTGTTTCAATAAAGTTGAATCTGACTACAGAAGTAATAATACCACAGAATGACTTTTAATGACTCAAGACCATGGTTTTGACGCTGAGTGAACACCATCAGGTAGGCATCATCGCCACATAAGAATGACGCTTAGCGTCAAAACCACGATCGTAAGTCAATAAAAACAATGCCCTGGAATTGTTCCCTCCGCTCAAAGGTGAAATTTCACGCAGTAAATCCTGAAATATTTTCCTTTTTCAATTAAGTAAAAAATTTAGTCAACATGGGATTACTATAATTGATGTGATAACGATTTATGGGCCAGCGTCTTTCACTATTTACGGCAAAACGAATAACGATTTCCTAAAACATATCACTAGTGAATCGTACTGAATAAAATTTATCAGTAGATTTGCCTTTGCAGGAAGTTTTTTTTTACATTTTATTGAGGACATATATGTACCATATCATGCAATGCTAAAACAAAATTGACTATGAAATACAACTGAGGTAATACAATATCACACTAGATGACAATATCTCTGTGTTGACACAATATTTAAAAATTAAATTCAACAGAGCAATGCGCTTTTCCAATTATTAATAAAATTATGAAAACAATTATCTCATTTGACCAAGGGATGGTACCGAGAAATACCAACAATTATTACACTAGGAATGGATGAAAAACTATTAAAAGGCTTCATGGTTTCTATTCCTCCGCGAATAATTTCATCAAATTATTTGTTTGAATTTATAGGAATTTATACGACAGAATTTACATATCGGAAGAAGATATTAATGTTCCATCATCAATGTTTCAAAGGATGTGGGTTGAACAAATACGTGTCTGCCTACTGAACTGAACGACATATTTCAGAATTAAATATACAAATTCTTTCTCAATCATAAATACACAAGAGAAACAAGCCATTATTATTATTATTAAGCCATTATAAACAATCCATTATTATTAAAATTCAATTCGTTAAAAAATTCTTCGAAAAACCTTAAAACATGATACAATAGCTAAAAAAAACAAGTTGTACTGCACGTTCTTAAATTAATTTCTGCTCTCCAAAGATGGCCAGTTATTCAGTGTCTGACAAGTAATGAAAATGGTTTCAGCTACAAATTCCTTGCCATTTTGTCCATTATAATTATGATTACGAATATTATTACGAACCTTGCCATACTTAGTTACCCTCTCAGAAGTGGAGAGTGTCCTTCAATTACATTATCTCGTATGTATTATTTCGATGCACAGCTATTGCGAGAAGCACCGTTCCAAAAAATGAGCAGAAAAAGGAAGGAACGGTAAAGATTCAGCCATGACCTCAAAATATCCGCAGCGGAGAAGATAATCCCAGTGGCAACTTTGTACCTACATTAAGGCTGGACAATAGGAAATCCCTTTAGAATTCCAAATTCTGGACAACATACTTCGTGTACGGAAGTAAACAATGAGGATCAGGTCCTTTGTTTTTACTATCTTTCCCAAGGGAATTATTTTAGGGTCAATCTGAAAGTATTTCATGAACAGCAGTACCACAAGATAGTAAAAACATAGGAGCTGCGAAAAAGCAGAGGTATATCCCAAAGAACTGAAGACCAATAGCATAGAAATCTACCATCTCCGCTTGCAAATCATACATTTTATAAGACGGCAGTTTTTCCATAGGTTATTATTATTAATTCATGTTACAATATATACGAGTTTACCGTTTACGATAGGTTTTGAGTGAACGCAGACGGTCAGTGATAAGATGATACATTGATATAGCTCTGACGATACACCACAGTACCTGACCCCATATCCTACTGCAAATTATTCTTCAATTCCGCCAAACATGATTATCCTATTCCTACCCCTTACTCGCTTACTTACATTTCCCCTTATTTTACAGTCTTCAAGACCCCGTCGTCTATCAAAATGCAATTCAACTATCTTTTCAACCACTTTTAGATTTCTGCTGACATTTTCCTCTTTCCCCCTATGCTATTGTAGCACCTCCTCATTGGTTTTACTTAAGCCTTTGCCATCCTTCCCACACTTTTCAATAGCTTCCAATTTACGCATTTCACGCTGCTTCATGACCATGTTTCCGCGCTGTAAAAAATTAAACTCCCCATCAAAGTTCTCAAGAGCTGTTTCTTAATATACTTACCCAGCATCTCTATCATCAATTCCCTTCTCTTTGTAAAATCACCTTTGCCTCATGGATTGTTTCGTCATAAATCTCTACTAATTCGGCCATATTTGTCCAAAACATTTCCGATATGGGTAAACTGTTCCACTTGCTCTAGTTTCTGAACTCCTATTTTAAAGTGCAACTTAGATTACATATTTCTCGAAAAACGAATGACTCTTGTTTTTTCCATTGATTCTTATCCCATTCCCATTAAAATGGCTTTCTAATAAAATTAGCAATGTTTGTAACTTACAGGTTGATTGGTTGACTCAAGCGTAATCATGTAAAACTGTTTTTTTTAAAGTCTCCACAGATTAATTGTTTTCTTCCTTTCTTCAGATGTGCTCATGCCTCTACCAATTCCTCCAAATATTCATTGAAGACCACGGGTAATAATGGAAACCTTTCTCTTACCCGTCTTCATAACCCTACCCAACCCGACTCTTCCTCTGCCACTAGCACCCGAGCAGTCTGAGACATACGCATTTTTTGCATGAGTCATGTATCCCTTGAATCTATTCCCATTTTCTGCAATACATTCAAATATTACCTGATTCATTCCACCGAACACCTTCTGGAAGTCTAGGAAACAAAATATATTCAGTGTATTCTAAGTACGTTTATCTCTATTAGGGACCTCATTTCTACTATGCTATCATGCCTGTCTTTCAACTTCCTGAACCGAAACTGATCACTCACTAAATAATCAATTGCCCTTCAGTTTTCCCTATCCCATTTTTTTATGTTCCCAATTTCCTCCTATTTTACCCGCCTCTATCTACCCACTCATTTTATATACAGCCGGCTGATTCTAATTTCTTATCATTGTATTTTTGATATGAATATGTCCTGCATCTGAGAATCAAACCAAACCATCCATACGAAATTTCGTACATGCATGAACATTGTTCCCAAAGTGTAATCAAAAATACATCGAAAAATCCCAATGCCTTTAATTAATTCATGTTTGCAATCTTAAGTTACCACTTTTTCGCAATGACTAGATGAAAGGATTTATTGAACATCATGGACATAGGGAGCACACAGGAATAAATCAACCTTTTAGACTCTGCACTCAAGAGGTCCGGGACATGGTAATCGATTGGATTCTGATAACCTCTCACAATCTAACCTTCAATATACGCGACCTCAATTTGGGTTGTGACCCGCGTTTTGGAAATTTTGGGATTGAATTTATGTGTTGACCAATGTTTTAATTCCGAGTAAGCATGGATGATGGATATTAGCTTGGCAAAACTGGTTGCTCCCATTCAATAAAATATATTTTGTATGAGAAATGTTTGTTTGTTATCTAATCTATTAGCCTTTAATTAAATAAATTACTGGTAGAAACATAAGCTATTATTACTCTAGTAACCTAAGGATAGCCCTCAATAGGCTTTCCATCAGCTTAACTAGCAACTTTAAAGTCGGGACGTACTTCCAGGGGTTTAATTATTAACATTAAAATCATTTACCCGTTTAACTTTCCCTTAGATTAGAGTTGTAACCTATTGGATTACCTACATAACCATTTTCTCGTGTCACTCTATATCGTAAGAATGTTATGAAAACTAATCTATGAAAGAGTTTTCAAATTAAATGACGATAAGATTTTGGCCCCTAAATTTCTCATAACATCCACATAATGGGTTGATTCAGTAACAAAATGTTGACACGGTATTAAGTCATGCATTTGGGTTTATTAAACCACGAATACTCGTACAGCTAGTCCTACAATTTTTAATGCCTTTTTTCTCCCTCTTTCGCGAAGCATGGTACCAATGGTAAAGAGAGCCAAAAATATCAAAGCCAACATCCCGAATATTTGCCGAACCAGAACACACCCAGAGGCAATACGGACACATGAAAGCAGCGACACCAGACGATTACGCCTCGCGTTTGGTCAGACGAAATGAAATATCTCCGTTTTCCCAAGTTGAGGATTCCATAGGCTCCTCCCACACTTTCGCTAATGATAGAAGGGAAAAGTGAAGGGAAAATGAAAAATTAGGCATCCTTAATTTTTCCCATTCTCGAGAAGGAGGAAAGGGACCTTGATGACCCTTCCGCTCTCATATTCCTGTTTCTATCTCACCAGAAAACGATGGATCACTCCTTGTCGGTCGCATCCCCTGCAGCGTCACAGCCGTCGTCGCCCTCGTGGGACAGACGGGGAGACTAGAGGGTTCGGAAGGGGGGTCGGCGATGTTTGAGGGATACCGTAAGAGTCCAGAGGGATGAAAGCCGGTGGGGGACGTATTCGGGAGGTTGCCGGGATGTCGCGTGGGCGTTGGCACAGAGCCGATGAAGGCATGCGGGGAAACCCATTACTTATTCACCCCTCACTTCCACCCGGACACTTCCTCACCCCTTCCTCCAGGATCCTCACCCTTCCCCACCTCCATTCACCCTATCCTAGACCTACGACTACCTCCAACTGCCCTTCACCGTCCTTAAACCCATGTCATATAAAACCTCCCACCGTCCCTCTGAGGGACAAAAATAAAATTCAGGCCTCGCCCCTCTCGCCCTCCCGCTGCCCTCGTCGCCCCTGCTAACCCTTCAAATCAACCATTCCTCAAGTCAGCGCGTCCTCCTGTCTGAATCTCTCGGAACCCTTCCCGGATCTTTCTCTACATTGCCCACTACCTTTCCGAACAGCCCTTCATGCATTTCAAGGCCCCTCGCACCGCCTAGGAAACCTTGCGGTATCCCATCTGGCCTTCACATCCCCCGCTTCATCACATAAACTTTTCCAAGCTCTCTCTCACTCTACTTCGGCCTCCAAGCGTCTTTCCGTCCACTCTCCCTGCGTTGCGTCTCATCCAAAGCCATATCAACCCGTGCAAGACTCCCATCCCCTTCGCCGGCCCCCGTCCGGAGATCGTTCCGTATCACGGGCATGCATTCCTCGAGCACTGGGATTCCCTCAAAGACGAGCCTTGAGTTTCGATCGGTGTGTGGGATCTAAAATCGATTCGTGTGGGAATAAGTTTGTTGGGGAATGCTAGAGAGTTTGAAGAGCTGACACGCAATGACTGAAACTACGAATTTAACGTCTCCGTAAAAATTATTCCCGATGTACAAGGAATTGGAATTGTCTATCGTATTCGTGGGTGTCCTTTCTTTGAGTTTTATACCTGTGTGTCTGTGCATAATACGTGTATATCCATATAAACGAGTGCACCTATGGGTTAGATGGAAGAAGAGACTATGCATTCTCAATGTCGTCCCAATAAAATCGTTAAATAAATAAATACTGAAGGGAGCCTATTTTATGACACTCGAGATAATGTAAGGATTATAGTAATGCCTAATTCAAAAAGAACAGGCGAGCCGCTTGTTTTCTAAGATGGAATGAAGAAACCGCATGCATTAACCTAGAAAACATTATTCCTCTTTTTGAACAGTCGCGTAAAAATATATTATATATATTGATAGCCTTAAATATGACTACCCCTTATTAAGTGCACTATCACAGAGAGTCATTTTATTTCCTATTGCCGAGAAAACGATTAGGTGAGTCTCATTCTTTCCTCTGAGGCGTTGAATATATAATAATTATGTCACCACGGGAATATTTTGGGTAACAAACTATACAGACCTACAATTCCAATGAAAGAGGGAATTGGGATTAAACATTATTGTATCCTTTTATTTACAACCAATCGAAGGGAAAAAATGATGACGCGTACATACAATTTCCTGGTATGATATCCAATCAACTTAAAAGCATTCTGCGTGGAACTCCGCTCACACTACAATTTCTAGATGCACGTGGTATCACTTGGAAACAATTTATTTCAGTCTTCATTCTGATGACTCACAAAAAATAATCAGTAGGAATTGTCCAATTTCTCAAATTAGTGGGAAAACCATAGTTACGTAATAAAAGGGATGAATTGATGATGCACGAATTTATGATGTATGTTCCAATTTTAATATAATTTTCAAAGTTGGAAATATCTTGATAGTCATATGAGGAATTCTATTACGAGACGTGCGACAAGGAAAATACGATCCCCGCCTGTCATTTTCTCTTACAAAAATTGGCACGGTCCACCCCAACGCCCAACTAGCCGCGTGAATACATTTACTCATGCACACAGTGGGTTTCTGTTCCTCTCCTCAATGTCTCCTGCCGCTGCGGGGAAGCTATTTAGGGTTTTCGCTCGGGGCACTGAGCTTACGTCCATGCGAACATATACATACTCATACCAGCGCAGGGAGATGCTCCTCTCGTCTCCCTGGGGATATAACCTTCCCCCGTCAAATGCCCTCTCTCCCTCCACTCCAACCGACCCGACCCCCTCCCGAATAGCCAGGCTTCTCTCATTTCCGCTTTGCCTTATTGATGATAGCTCCGAGTGGAGTTGGTGAGACACACCGTGAAGGATACATCGATCACGGGACATGAATGAGGGAGATATTGAAGGAGAGGGCGAGAGGGAGGGGGGTTAACGGAGGGAGATGAGGAGGGTGGAGTTGTTCAAATGACGGTTGCCACCCCCGAAATCCCCCCCACCCATGCTTTCATCCCCATCCACCTCCCTCCCCGCGATTGCCTCGCCCCACTCTATATTCTCGCTTTGACCTGGCCGACTCGGCCCTTGGCTTAGCTTCGCTGGCGTCCGAAGCATAGAAGCACACGAATGTGGCGATGCCCGCGAAATTCGTGCCCGGCAAACACAGTGCTGGGAGGGATTGGAAAGGGGCAAGCGGGGCGGAAGGGGTTGTTTTATGTGACGGATGACGTCCAGAGGGGGAGGGGAGTGGAATGAGAGACGAATACCCGCGCACACACGCCGGCGCATCAAATGCCAATCGCATCATCCGATGTTTAAGTGCCAAAGGGATGTACACAACCAGCTCCATTTATTGCGACGATAAAAATGTATGGACGAGATATCATCTATAATGAATTTTTTTTCTCGGGGATCAGGGAAAGAAAAAATATAAAAGAGGACGATGTCTGTTCAGCCAATAAGATAAATATTAATTCGGACGACATTCGCGTTTTTATGGCGACACCTGACGAAATGGTTCCCAGTTGAGAGAGGAAAATGCGGGGAGTAACACTCCTAGCTCGAGATCAGCCCTAAGTATTTCAGACGAAATATGTCTCTGCCTCCTGCAGGATTCCATTCAAACGGAAATCAGATGCTTCTTTATACGAATAGAAAACATTTGGAAATTAATCATTTTTCAACTCGGGCAGAAAACTGAAAGATACATAACATAAATCCCACATTTACTTTAATCTGGCGGATATATGGAGCAAAAGAGGATATTATGTCAATTACACAGGCCTACAAAAAATAATTTTTTTTTTGGTGCCGGGAATCTTTGTGATGATGTTAACTATATTTGTAGAGCTGAATCCAAATATGAAATCCATTTTTATTTAACAGCTCTACTTTTTTAGATATGGCACATCTTACGATTAGTTGTTTTAATATTTGATATATTCCGGAAAATAATTTTCAAAGTTAAATAAATCTATAAGTATACTAATTTATAACCACTCTGCGGTGTTCCTTTTATTTTCAATAAACTGTCAATAAGTTTTATGTATATTTCTATATTGTAGGCCAATGAGATAATTATTAATATAATATTCCCATATCATCATGTAGAAGATTTTTTTACGTAAGTGACAACATATCTATATCTTGAAAACCAAAGCTGATAGGAAAAAACTAGTGTCATAATTGGATTCAGCACCCCAATTGTTCTTTAAATCAGCATTAAAAGCCCCGGCACCAAAACCACTGTTGGCCTGTGTTATTAATATAATATTCCCACATCATCATGTAGAAGATTTTTTTACGTAAGTAACAACATATCTATATCTTGAAAACTATAGCTGATAGGAAAAAACTGTTCGGGCTTCCCACCGAGAGGGCCCGGGTTCGAATCCCGGCGGCGACAGATATTTTTCAGTGGTATCCCGATCCCTACTTGAGGTGCTTTGTGGAGGAAAGTGAGTACGCCGTCCGTCGGATGGGACGTTAAGCTGCGGACCCCTTGGCGCCTTTCGTTAAGAGCAGGCTAATGCCGACGCCGGGTTTCTCTCCACCCTTCATCCTTTCCCATCCATCCCTAATGGCGCAAATGACCTGAGCTGTCGGTCGCCTCCCCAACAATACTACTACTATATAGGAAAAAACTAGTGTCATAATTGGATTCAGCCCCCCAATTGTTCTTTAAATCAGCAGTAAAAGCTCCGGCACCAAAACCACTGTTGGCCTGTGTTCTCGATCTTAATGAAACCCAAAGTGAAAATGCAAATAATATATTAATATTAAATCCACCAAATAATGGTTTATAATTTTCACATAGCTAACTAATTTGAAGGGATATGCATTCGGTAGACGGAATGAAAAACCTCGGTGTCCTCCACAGCATAGTAATAATATTTTGGTGAAAAGTATCTGAAAAGACTTTGTTTATTAAACCGCATAGTAATTGATTCCGTGCAAAATATGAAGATACTACGCTGCCTCTTTCCTCATCTGAGGCGAAAAAAACAATTCCATATCAAGCAAGGTCAAATGCTTGGATACAACGTCAATGCTAAAAGTATTTGGCCCATCAACTATTTTCATGGTTAAAAGTTCCCAATAAATTAATATAGTATTGTAGTGTTGACACAAGTAAAGTATCGATATTTCTCAAAATCATTTTTCAAGAATTGCCTTCGTCTGTTCCTCAAATTTTTACACGTTGAAGTGGATATGATTTTGATGTATAACAAATTATATTTGTAGTTTTCATTTTTGTTTACATAGATGAATATTTCGAATAGTTTTTATAAGGCATGCTCCAATACGTCACGATACATTTACAAGGTATTACTTTTCATAGTAGTCACGTGAGATTGATAAAATTGATTGATAAAATTGCCAATACGTCGGAAAAGTGTCAACGTACACTCATAAAGTTCAAAATAACCGGTTCTTCGAGACCAAATAAAAAGTCGGACGGGACATTGGGAGTGGCGCAAAATAAAATGTTCACAGAATGGAATTTCTACAGCTCGGCCAAAATCTCCATTATTATCTCTATAATCGATTTATAACACAGACTCTTGGATTTTAATGTTCTACGTAAACGTGACGCTCTTTCAAAATAAGAGTAACCTGAATGCGTGGTGGGAATAAAATCGTGCAATCATTTCGGGATTATTGCTCTCCGAATCGACATGATAATTCACTATACTGTATCAAAAGCTAATTATTCCCGATGGAATCATGTTTTTCAAATCAGATGGACCCTCGTGATCATGAGCACCTGCCTCCAAGATGAATTAAACCTGTTTTCTTGAAGTCATAACGAGTATCACGACGGAATTTGAAATTCGCATTTACGATAACTCGTTTCACTACCCAATTCAAGCTCTAAACACACCAGGGACCCACTTCCACAGCAGCGTCGTACTCCATAATGCACAGTAGAAACTTTTGATTAAAATGGAAGGTGGTGACGTCCTCCAAACCTTAAGACGCAACTATACTACGCACCGAACAGCTGAACTACATAAAACCATGCATGACAGCATAACATAAGCATGGAAGCATAAGAACATAAAAGGAATAAAAGACAAGTTTTTACGGTAGCTTAACAATTAAGATTGCAATAAAGATAATGAACCGTGTAAAAAATGTTATCTGAAAAACATGGAATATGTCTAAACTTAATTTCAAAATAATGGCCTTCTGTAAGTTGTACACATGGAAGTCTTAACAAATACATTTCAAATGCATCCTTTCTGAGTGTCATATCGGTAAAAGTTCAAAAATTAAGAAATTCATACAATATTTAAAATGATTAAAACGCTTGGATTGTGGACATACATAAAGTCGTACCAATTAAATTTACAACACCATGGTATATAGTATTATTAATCCGCTCTTTTTTGTCGATCAGCATTCCCGCGTAACCGAAATTATGAGTACATTGGAAATAGACTCTTCAGTTCAAATTCCTCCACGAATGGCACATTTTTATTTTTTACAAATTACATTTTAATTCAACGTGACTGCATAAGTAAAATACTTTTCATGGATGGTTTCAACCATGTTATTTTGTCCATCATTTCTAACGAATTAGTAAGATATCTCAAAATATTACTATGAAGTTGACAAACTAGTTTCGGTTTTTGAAATTATTAACCGAATCCACAATCTCTGAGATAGCATCTGAGTCAAAATAGGCAAAGTCAACCGGAAAACAAGAAGGGTTAAATTGTAAATATATTATAATCAAACTTTGATATGTTTTATTTATCCTAACTAAACGCTGCAAAAAATAAGTACCTAATACTTTGAGTTATAACCAAATAAATATAATTTATGAGAAACAGAATACTGAGAAAAAATGTATGCGTCAATTGCATATAGTACAAAACTCGTAGTAACAATTGCAGAAAGAAAAAATGTATCAATGCAACAAGGAGAAAGAGCTATACCAACATGTTTTTCCTCCTTGGGTAGATGGCATTCTTTAGTCAATTATTAAATTTTCCACAAAAATATATTCCTATAAATTATTGAAAAATAATGATCAAGTACTTCTAAAAATTATATTGAAAAATTCATATGGTATAAATGGGGAAAGTGATAGCCCATTAAGAGGAGCGTTAGGCTACAGAGCAGAGGCCCAAGTTCAATGCCAAGTGATGCCTCTGGGCACCCTTAGCCTCACACAAACCGTATGATAGGTATTATTTTTTTATGCATAAAGTTTAGATTTTTACATAAAACAATTAAAATGAGTTTTCACAAAACTCTCTGCTGACTCAAAACTATTAAAATAAGTTTCCGATCAATTAAAAGTATTCAGTGTATTGGTAACCGTCCTCAGCTTCTATACGACTACTTAGGTTGTCCTGTACACATTTTAATAACCAATAGTAGACGACCATGACTAGGCTCACTTCTGAAGTCTTCTTTCAAAATAATTGATTAATTGAGAATCATGAAAAAATGTAATATCTCTAACTCTTATTTTTGTATTAAGATGTCTCCATGGCGGATGGAAAAACTGTTCTTGATATAAAATTCGTATTTCCTTATGATATATTTAATCATATGCAAAACATGGAAATGTTATAATTCTCAATAAATTACATAAATTTATAGACAATTACCACTACTATAAATCAATTCCCGAAATAGTCTCAGATCTTTGATAGGAGAAGTTTACACGTTTCCAACGGTGAAGATCATTCAAAAAAGTTATATTCAGCTTTGGAGTGAGCACCACTTTAATTATAAAAATATTCACCATATAAGGAACTCATTACTAAAGAAAATTATGGTTTTGGCCCACTCTTGGCAAAAAAGATCCTTCATTGCTAGTTTATTGGTATGTCATAAATATAGAAAGCGATCAGAAAATCTGACTGTGTAATCAGTTTGAATATACCAAAGAAAAAATATAATTCCCGTCAATTAGGATCACTCTTATTGGTGAATGAGTGTGAATACTTCTAACTCTACCTTAGTTCCATTCATTTCGTATGATTAATTATATAAAGAATTTCTTTTAAAAACTATCCCGCGGCACGAGAGCATTACGACGATTCAATTTTTTTAACTAGAGATATTTAAGGTCAGGAACGTACGAATTTTAAGTGAACATATGTACAAACGTATTTATTAATGAAATTAACGTCGATGTAGTTACGACATTGATGCTCGTAAATACTTGTGTATCATAAAAAATGGTTTCTACATTGGTTTCATAATCTTTAAAGAAACTTTTAGAATATAAAAACTAAACTATTAACTATGAAAGGCAAACTAAGATACCTAGTAATAATTAATCCACCAAAATAAATAGCAGAAATTCGAATGTGTTGATTTATAAGTTATTTGCTCTTACGTCAATGAAAATGAAAATATGTTGTCCCAGGAAAAAAGACAATGATTACAGTAAGAAATGAAGAGTCTATACTTTGATAAAAGGCTCGAGCGCATACGCAATGAAGTCTAGGTTGAAAAAACACCAAAATATAATATGTTGGCATTAACGATTAAAATATATTAATGAACGGTTTAGATCACAAGATTAATTCTCATGGACTGACTCCCAGGCCCAAAAGGTCACATTGTGTCGCCAAAAATAGGTCGCATTTTGTCCGACCTCTACCCAATTCCTGTGGGCAGTAAGATCAAGATGTCTACGTAGTGGATTTGTCGGTCCCCATGACCCTACTCCTTGCGAAAGTGTGTGTGTGCGTCCGTACCGCGATCACTAAAGAATAAAGCACTCAAGGCGTACACGCACATACGTTTGTGTGTAGCCAGGGAGTTAGGTACTCCCAAACGCTAGGTTAACCACAACGAAAGAGAATGGGAAGGAGAAAGAGCAAGACAGAGAGAGAGAGGAAGGACACGCCCTCTCAAGTGAACATCGCCGAGGCACCGCGGGCGCCACTATGCCCCCAACTCCCTCCCTGCCTCACTCCCACCACCTCACCACCCTCCGCCCCTCCCTCGAGCAAAACTCCATCCCTTCCCAGACTCCCTCACGGCCACCTCCAAGCCTTGCCCCCACCTTCATCGCCTCTCACCCTTCCCTGCCATTTCGATCCCCTTGTTCCATCCAAAGTACCTAGGAAGCCAGGAGGAGGAGGTAGGTAGGCAGGTAGGTATACGAGCGGAGGAACACCGTGCCATATACCACACCAACATCCCACCACTCCACTTTCTTCCTTTTTCCTGCCGGGGCTCCCTCCCCGCGAAACTCCCTCACCTCTAGTTTTTTCCCTTCTCCCCCGTCTCCCTTCACACCCTCCACCCAGAAGCAAGTCTCCTTACGGCGCCCAAGAGTGACGTCACGAAACAGATAGAACTAGGGGAAAAAGAATGACTGGAGTTGAGAGTGGGACAAGGAAGGGGGAGGAGTTTGGAGGGATAAGGATGTTTTTTTAGGGGAATGGAAGGTGAGAGAGGAGGGAAATAAGACGGGCACGTGAGAGAGAGAACGGGTAAGGATGGAAGGGGTTGCCCTGGTGAGATGGCATCGGGGATACCCGTGGAGGGCAAGAGAGAAGGGAGGGGACAGGAAGGGGTGAAAATGAGAGAAAGAATGGGATAGGTGGAGGACAGTCGGAAAGAGGTTGCTCAAAATGGTTAGCAGGGAAGATAGAAAAGTAGAGCGAAAACAGAATGGAAAAAAGGGCGTGGATGCATTGGTAGGGAAGCGAGAGGGAGAAAGAAAGTAGATGAGAATGCTCACTTTGCAGGGATGAAGAGATGCAAGAAGACTCTTGTCACGCGAGTTCGAGAGAAAGGCAGCAAGAGAGTAACACTGGAGGATTGCGAGACGCAAATGGAAACTGAGAGTGAGATAGAAGAGCTCTAAGGCGTAGAGGAGAGAGAATGGATAAGTGGGTAAGATGCGGGTGAAAGAGAAAAAACAATGAGAAGGGGAAGTCTAAAGGGAAAAGATAATGGCGAGGCTAAAAGGGGTCGAAAAAGATAAGGAGGGGCTTACTGTACATGAAAGGAGGGGGATAAAAGGAGAGGGGGGAGGTGAAAGAGGCGATGGGGTACGGAGAGGAGGAGGGGATGCCTGTAGAAACGGATGGGAGGACTTAAGAAGAAGCAATGGAAGAACAAAGGAGTATAAAGTGAAAGAGATGATAGGATGAGGCAGACGGTAGAAGTAATGGAGTAAGGAGTATACGGGCAAAAAGGTAGAAGGGATGGGCCAACGTACGAGTAGAATGGGAGAGAATTGATCGAGGAATGCATAAAGCGACGCGAGAGCTAGGGAGGAAGAGAAAGGAAAGGAATCAGGAGAGTCGGAGAAGAAGCGTGTAAGGTGGAGGAGGCATCGTCGGTAAGGTGAATGATACCGAAAGGTAAAGAGGAGAGAGCACAGGGGGGGTGGAAGGCGATACAAACAGAATTACGGAGTAAGAGAAGGCGTAAAAAGGATGTAAAACAGAGGGAACGAATAGAGGCACGACAGGCGGTAGAAGTGGCGGGCAAGTTTTTATTTCTTTACCTGAATTACGGCGCACTCATATATTAGGGTTAGTTCAGGAAGAAAAATGTTATATACGGGGTGTGCTTCCCAATGACTCATGAACATTTCAAATGTCTCTGCAACAAAACGAATTATTGAAATCTTTCCCCGGTGGTAAAACACGAGTAGACTTTCATACTTCAGTAACTCTTATTTTGAACCACAACTGTGAGGCGAGTACATTAGAAAGAGTACTATGCCAACGGGTAAGAGCACACAGCATGCAAACTCCATTTCTGGGTAATCACCTACACATATCGTATAAGAGCATGGCTGTTCTCCTTTTGGAGCAAGGTAATGGTCGAAACTCATCTCATATCACATCATCCAAGTTTGTTTCTGAATGCCTATGCAAACTTCTACAAATTAATCACTATTATAGTCTATAAAATGTATCCGGATGGAGAGAATGATTTATAAATAATTATATATTACAATTTCGGAATTGATGGTGCTAGTGGGAATAGGCGAAAGAACCCAAAAAAACCAAAGCAAATGATGCTACTAAATTTCAAACTATACAATTTCGAGACCAAAGGGATTGTAGATTTCTAAATGACGTTACCAAGTGATTTGGCCATTTAAAAATCTGTCCTTTTGACTGCCGAAAGGCTGTGCTTTTGTTTGCTGCCGTTGTTCCGTTTTCATCTTAAGATATACTTTTAAAGCCTTCACAATTCAAACCAATTCTGATGAATATCCTAATGCAGTATGGAGGAGATCTGGAAGGATGATGCATAATTAATTTTTGACCTAACAATAGCCAAGTATTATTAAAACGAATAATAGGAAGGATTTATTAAGAAAGAGATATTTGATTTTCAAAATGAACTACAATTAATTTGATAGGTTCTCCACTAATATGCACTTAAAAAGTAATATCTCTATCTACATAAATACCCCGCGATCCACCAAAACGATGTCGGACAGTAGTATAATAAAATATAACCTCCTATTAGTTGATTAACAACAAATAATACTCCTTCAATACTGAGAAACCGGTTTTAATCACTAATATGTGGAATTTCATAGTTTTTTATCTTCCCGACGGTTCTCGCCAATTAATCTGGTTATTAATTACTTCGTCACTGAATGACTTTTTAAACGAACAAAAAAATTCATTTTTTCTAGGTTAAAATTGTTAATTATTAGACCTCAAGTCCACGCTCCACTGGAAAACAAATTTTCAAGCTTCTTCACACAAGATTAAGACGAGTCATAGAAAGAACAAACAATTCTGGAGCGAAGAAGGAAGATGAAAAAAGAGATAGTTTTGGAGAAGACAGCATGGAAAGAGAAAAGATAGGAGGGCGAAGTTTTGATGGCCAGAAAGAGGGAGGAAAATGGAAAGAGGTGAAGAGTATATGGGAGGAGAGACAGACAGGGAAGGGAGGAGGGAGAGAGAGTGGCGGGGCGAGGGGAGGGGAATGGCGGGGAGAGAGAGGTGGTGGGTTTCGAGTGGGAGTGCGAGGAGGTGAGGTACGGAGGTCGCGGAGGCGTTGGGCGTGTTCGCGTGCATTATAGAGGTGGGTAAATGGCCAACTCCGCCATTGGCTCTCGCCCCGCTGAAGTTGTTTCCGGCAGTTCCCTTCGTTAATATTTAAAAGCGGATGGAAAGGGTTCCCTTCCTCCCTTGTTTATTTATAATATTCACTCCTTCATTTATTTCCCGGCAGTTTTATTTTCTGCATGCCAGGTGGCTCTGATGTCCGCCATTCACTCTCCTCTTAAATCTCTCGTCTCATACGCACCCCCACCCCTTTCCCTATCTCTCTCTCAATTGTTGCAGAATCATTAAGGAGGATTTGGATTGGCGACAATATGCGAGCAGTTTTCATTGGGTTTAATCTCTAACCTGAGAGATTTACCTATAAGCTATCAAAAAAAGAATGACGGATCGATGAATTACCATACCAAACGTAGAGCCGTTAATTACGCCCGTATCAGTATGCTGAATACCGTATCAAGCTTAGGTCAATGTCACTGTGAAGGGAGGATAACAAATCATTACAATATCTATGTGAATTGAAAAAGCAAACTAAAAAAAACACATTTCTAATGAAGTTAATTAGACATATTCCGTAGCTTCATTTTCTAACACTACATATTTTCGACGAGGAAATAATTTTTGAATTTCCGAAGCATAGTCGACTTGTCCCAGTTTAATTGAAAAGTAAATGAGTCCACGATAGGTTTACTTTTCTCCGGATCTATTTAACATAATAATCCCTTAAACATTAAAGCATTTGGCGGAAAGAAAAAAATTGTAGTTTACGGTTAATTTAACGATAAAAACTTTGGAAATGAATTCTCTTTGATAAAGAAATTGCACGTGCGTGGAGTAGTTTCTCATCAATAAAAAAGGAACATTTTCTATCTATTATAAATGATTGTAAATTACTTGAAGGATCATATATTTCACAGTGTGGGAAGAAGGGAATCCAATCTTTAATACCCATGACGGCCAGTAATTGGGAAGAATCTGCAAATTCTAGCGCCAACGTCACTCTTCCACTTGACTCCATCATTCCCTCTCGTGTCTAAAAATCACCGAGTGAAACGTTCATTCTCAAACAACTCACGCTCGTTGCGTGATATTCAGGACACCCATTGCCCCTCAAAAATGAAATCAAAACCAAAAACAAATCTAAAATCGGAAGGTAAAATTCTCAAGTTTTCCTTTTCGCATTGCATTGAGGTATTTTTCACGGTAGGTACAGAATAATAGCTGAGTGGATTGTTTTCAATTCAATTATATTGCTCAATATATGCCATAAACACTATGGTAATTGTTAAGTGTTATCTGTCTACCTTAGCGATCATATAGTTAAGTTTTATTACGGATGCAGTTGCGTGAGTAAATTACGCCTCCTGAGGAACCTCGAGTAATTCAGCTGTCGACGGTAAGGACTTCGGAATATGCATGAGCCGTTGTAGTCTTCCTGATGAGTAGAGCATCCGCCATCCAACTAAGGATTATCTCTCGCCAAGGACGTGCTGCATACCGCGGGGTCATGCGGTAATATTTTTCTTTTTTGTTCAGTGTTCTGATGTGATATGACGCCATGCCCCAAAGACAATCAAAACCAAAATATTATCTCTTGATATTACCCCGAAGCACCAGTTTGAGAGACGAAAAAACAGGATGCAAAGATTCCGTTCATTTTATCCAAACATTCGGATTCCTCTCTGAGCTCCTTCCGACGGTGGCACGGTTCAAAGCACACCGACCTCTCTCCATCGCGGTCACCTTTAAAACTTACTCCCGCAAAACCGCTCCTAAGCTCTTCCCCGTCCCTTTCCTTACTCTAAGAGAGAAAAAACTCCTTCGAACTTCGCTTTCATATTCCTTGTCCCTCCTACAAATACTGGCCCTCCGCAGTTTCCACCACCTCTCTCTCTTCTCTCTCTCTCTCTCTCTCTCTCTCTCTCTCTCTCTATCTCTCCCGTTCATAGTTCGGTCCACCATTCCCCACTTCCTCTTCTAAGCACACTACACGAACAACCCCTAAAAAAAGATTATCTTCCATCTCCCTTTCTCATTTCCTCCAAGATGCCGTCATCCCTTTTATTATTGCGATATTTATTTCATCGCACGCAGTACAAAGGCGAGATTCGATCCTTATTTTTACTTGGAATTCCCTCGCCGCTCCTTTATTTATGGCCGATAATCCAGAAGGGCTATTCAGGGCTCAGTCGGAGGCCTCCCTCCCGTACGCCAGAACCTCCTTACCCCTTCTTCCTTCCCCCAATACTTTTCTCTCCTGTACTAATATTTACACCCGTGTATCGCCTCCAACTTGAGAGAGTTTTCTTCCTTCCAGGACTTCGATGAGAAGAAATTACCGATCATCCTCTTCTCCTCTCGTCAGGTGACCGGAGTGGAAACATTTCATTCGTCCAATCATACTCATTCGTTTTAAATAATATAATATGCACTTCCTGAGCAGAAATTTTTAAAGCTTGGGTTCGACTATAGTTCTAATAAAATTATTTTAAACAAAGACGCAAAATTTTCTGTGACAGAAACAATCACAAAAGCCATCATTTATTGCGTCATTCGGTAAAACATTATCTTATTTTTAATGGCAACAAAACACGCTATAATAATTTAATTACGGATACAAGAACAGCATTAATTAATGTTCAATGCATGCCTCAAATCGATATCATTAGCGATTAAAATACGAGTATCGTATTCCAGAAGCCTACTAAAAGACAGTTTTATTTTTTCATGCTAGAAAAAGCAAATTAATTGGAATCATATCAAAGTATAAGTAAAGAATGACCTTATTAAGGTATGTTAAATTAGGGAATAATTACGTAAAATGGTAAAATTGAAAAGAGCAGTCACTCTCTTCATATGAAGCGAGCCAAAAAGTTTAAGCCTACTCATTTTCCAATCCCCATATTCCATTGGAATTTACAAAAATTACAGGGATTTTAGCATCTGCTTTTAATATTTCTTCCAAATGAAAGTTTTTAATGGAAGTGAAGATAAAAAGAGCATATTTTAATAAAGTATATTCCGTTATTGCAATGCCCAATTCATGGGCGAATGAAAAAATCAAATATTGACTCACAATTGATTACATATCTGCATACTTTATGTCCGTTGACAATAAAATAGTTGAAGAACAATTTATTTTGGCACTACATATATTAAATCGCATTTTTATCTTTTTCAGAGAATCAATAAAATTCGAAATCCATTAACACCCGTCGTAATAACTTTCAATTTGTATCATACTCGTATCCGACATTGAGATTGTGTATTTTTATTAATTCTTTCTGGTAACCCTAAACACAACGTAATGATATTTACAAAAAACTTGGACTAAGGACACAGCTTTGTTTACTTCAATTATTTATTTTTCAGTATTTCCCCAGTAATGCACAATTTTGTATTTATGCACCATTTATATATTTCTTGTGGAATATACATGTACATGAATCTAAGATATGTACTACTACATATAGTACGTCGACATATTGCCTCTATTTTACAATGATCCAACGTACGCTTAGATAAATTTTACTGTTTTACGATCAACAATAAAAACTATTTTCACAGTTTCTCGGAGAATGACAAACTTCTGGGAAATTAATTGAATATTATTAAATGATTACTACCGTCAAATATTTCCCTATGCAAAGGTCTTGACCCAAAATAATGTTACCGATGAGTAACTGAAGTCAAAATATTTTTGTTTTGGGAACGCAGTATTTACAGGAAATATACTTCTGGAAAAATTTTAACATGATTTCAATGATTTTAGAAACTAATTGTCATAAAAAAATAATTTATATGTTTCGGTGAAAATTTAAACGATCATTATATCAATTAAATGCAAATTAATCTACTAAACACGAACTGATACTTTCCAAGAGTGATTATATTTTGTCATAGATTCATTTTACAGCTCTTTTTCCATCGCCATTCGAAACCAGTGACTCCTATGCATTACCACCACAATTACTCAAATAATACAGATCTTCAAATAATCGAGTGGCTTAGCACACGAAAGTCATAATTTTGTCTCCTTCACTCGTGTCCCAAAATTTTTATTATTTATTTTCACCCTCGCTTTCTTTATCGATTCCATGACTCCAATTTGCTGACTCAATTTGCTCAACACCTTCGTGATGTATTATTCCGATAGAAAAGTACGAAAGGGACGAGCGAGATCATGGGGTGTTCGCTAATCCCGCGGTTCATACAAATCGCTTCCGATAAAGGAATGGTCGTCCATTACCACCACCCGATGCCTCTCTCACCGATCCCTAATCTGCTGCTCCCTCTTCCTCCGCCCAGCCTCTCTCCCTTTCTACTATTCCTCTTGTCGCTCGCCTCAGCCACACTCTTCCCACGCTCCCCTATCTCATACACTTTTTCCATTTTACTCCCGTCTACTCCCCTCTCCTTCCTGCCCCACGCAAATCTTGAGGCTGTTTCCCCTCCATTGTTTTTTCCATTAAGTCCTCTGATTTCCGCCAAGCCCTCTCTCAACTCCCACACTCTTCATTCCAAAGCCATGTCTAAGTGTGGTGGACGCAATTTAAAAATCGGTAATGAATTGAAATGGATTTGTATAATTCATGTGTATATGTCAGTTTCCGTTCTATTTTTGGTCGTCGAAAGGCTTAAAGAATGAAATAATGACTCTGGTATCTAACATAAGAAGAAGGTTAGTGGAAATGTTTCATCTAAGCTCTGATTGGTAGACAGAACTCTTAGAGAGTCAGATGAAATCAAATTTTATCTGATTTCTCTAATGTCTAGTAATCTTAACTACGTATAACGCTTTCGCCCGTCATACCTGTCGCCTCAGTTTTAGCCTCCGCGTCCTACTTCGAGAAAGAACACTTGATCCGCCAGTCCTCTCCCGGTCGATGTTCCTCACCCTCGTTTCTCTCTCTCACCATCAATTGCCTTTGCTCCGACACGTGGATTGATTCATCTGGAATTTTCTTCCGCCTCTTCTATACTTTGACCCCACTTCTTTTTTCTATAACTTCACATTCTACTCCTTCCTCTTCCTCCTCGATAGCCATTACTCTCCCTCATTCGAGCTGTAAAAACTACCCCAGTTCCCGGCTCGTGCAAAAGTCACTTCATCCACTACCTTCGCCACAGTTTCCCGAAGAGTCATTTGAAATATTTATAGCCAACGGCAAAATTCTTAGAAATTTTAGGGGTACCATCTGACCGGCCAAAAATGTACTTGCGGCTGCATTCTGATTTCTATGCAGAATTCCTTGCAAAACAACATTCTAAAATATTCGAGAACTCCTACATCCATTTTTCCCCCGTATCAAATTTTAATCTTCTGGAGTGAACACTACGGTCGATGATGAAAAAATTTTACTATTTTATGTTTCACAGACAATTTATTGCCATAACGTGATGCATTCGTCCGGGAGGAGAAGTGAGAGTGGACAGAATCAACCACGTATTCATTTTATTTTTATATAATGTATTTTATAATTGGGTAACCCGCCACAGTTAAGGCAAGTTATTGTTAGGATCTCAGGTAAGTATAATATCTTAGACAATAAATAAATATCTCATTATCAAATTCCGAAACGAAACCAAATTTTAAGACTAAAAACAACAGTATGTATTTCAGCTATTTATATGTCTATTTTAGCAACTGCCCATGAATTAATAACTTTTCTGATTAAATTATTTGGCCATAAATTGTAGAACTATTTACTACGGGACAATCATGTAGGTATGTGGGCAGAGAGATAACAAAGGGCTTATGGCACAGTAAAGTACAATATGTAGTGAGTATGAGATGAAAGATACGGAAGATATCTTGACAGGTGAAGCCAGGAATCACGAATGAACCATGAAATGGGAGGATCGAAGGAGAATAATTATAATTATCGATAATTATCGATCAACTACACGATAAATAGAATTCCATGAGTACGTACAAAAATCGATATTTGTCCTAAACCAGTAATTCATTAAAAAACCTTATTGATGAACACTACGATTGTTTTGAAAGATTAGAATACTATAGATCCATCCGGTACCAAGCATTGCGGCCGATGTTATTCAAACGCTCACGTCCCCTCTGTGGTTTCATCAGTACAATTTCTAATGATTAGTTCTAAGCTACTCTCCAGACGTGTCTCTTTCTGACTTTTTTTGATTCCAAAGTTAAAACCAACCTTGAAAGGGCGACGATTCGACTCTATTGCGGACATTAAAACTAATTGTACGGCGGACCTGAAGAGGATCCCTAAGACGGCTTACCAGGCAGGGTTACATAGCTGGAAGAAACGTTGGCAAAGGTATGGCGCCAGTCAAAACATGTACTTGGAAGGAGACAAGTTCGATTAAGTATTGTATTTTGTACACCTTGTATTTTGCAATTTTGGGAAATCTATAGTATGCATACCTATTTACTGTAAAAAAACCTTTAAAGTATATTTAGTAGATAATTTAAACATACCTAACATCTTATGTATCACGGAAATCGAATGATGAATCAAGGCAACAATTTTCTAATTAATTTTATTATTGAAAAATAGAAAAATAACCGAAGACTTAAGACACGTAATGCATTGTGTTAGAAGGTATCTTTAGAATTTCGGTTAATTTAAAATTACCAAGCATCGTTAAAGTGCTCAATGGTTAACTTCAGTAGTAATCTCTATTTAGTCTGATCACAACAACGTTCTTTGCTGGTACGATTTTTAATTTCATACCATAATTATTTAATAAATTAATAAATATTTGATTGTGCTTAATCAGGATATATTTTTTAACCGTGATAAGAAAAAGTTTGATAAGAAAGAGCCTCTGATGTTTTTAGTGCCAGCAGTAAAAATAATATGAAAAGGCGAAATTACTTACAAGAAATCCATTAAGTTATAGGTGAGAGATTGTTTGGCAAGTTAGTAACATTGCCTAACATCATGATGGAGATTTATTAACATGGAATTATTCACCTCACAAATTTACAGCTTGTCTTAGCTGTCATACTCTTCAGTAATCCCGAGGCATTAATAATTGTCTACCCCTGCGTCATTTCTGAAACCATTGTTCGGCAACGTAATAAAATGCAAATGAGACAGTTTTCCTTATAAGTACCTGTTTCATTGAAGTAATCCATTGATAAATCTTCGCCAAAGTAAACACTGGAAAATGGAATTTTAGGAAACGCTGAACTGAACTGTATATTAAATTAAATGAAAAATAGGAAATATATCCTTCCTCAATGAAAAGGCTGCGTTATTCACGGAGATTTATTGAGCAACACATTTTTCGCTGTCTTGAAAGCCTAAGAGAAAGAGTGCGAGGTAGAGGAATCCTGAAGAAGGAAGCGGAATTCGTGTGGACCGCGGTCTGAATCGGGTGATTGAAGAAGGCAGAGGCGTGAGTTAGAAGATCTATCATGTAGTCTCTATTCTTTTTCTAATTCATTAAATATGCTCTCCTTGGGTGAACTACTAATCAACAAGCCCGAATAGAAAATATTCCGTATTTTAGTTTCTAGCAATGTGGTTTGGTAATACCCGTAGCAATATATATTAAACATTATTTTTAACTCTAAGAAATGGCAAGACCTAAAAAAATGCTGAGACACGAACACATTGATATACATCAAAGAAGCAAAATATATTATTGCTTAAATCTGCAAGAATGGGTAATACGACGCAATTGAATATACAAATTCAAAAATGAGTTACAAATCCCATAGAATTCACAGGTTACTTTAACTAATAAATTACGCATTCTTGGGATTACTAGCGACTTTTTTTTAAATACTCGATGCTTTGCTATTCCCACAGTGAACAACATCAAGACCAGGTTATATAACGCCTCGTTAACTGAAGGTTAACTTTGCCCTCCGTGTAAGGCCAAAACTCAGTTTACTAATCCCTAGTTAAGTTCAAACCGACCGTTGAACTGCTCAAATAAAGATGATGAGAGGGGGGTGTTACTACAGTTACAACGCTCACATTCACTAATGAGCAATTTTATTTGTTCATAAAATCGGATGTTTCGATAATCTTTACGTTAATTTAACGATAAAATCAACTAAATATTGGATTTCACGAGGATTGTACCCATATAACCGAGTCTAAAAGAATCATCGCTCACTAAGAGAAATGTAACAACGGGTATTAAAAAGCGTCGCAGCTAATCGCAAAAATGTGTACTTTAATGATTCTTAAAACTAATTATCTATATTTTCCTCAAAATAATTCAAACGAGACAGGGCAGTAAGAATTTATTTATATAGTCTACCACATTTATTCAGAAATGCGATCAATTAGGGTTACCTTCCGCATTTCACTATGGGGTAGTGGTGCCTGGAGTGTCACACACTTGTAGGTTGTTAACTGCACCGTTTTTGTGGCCCCACTTACTTTTTTTATGAGTTATTATATCACTATCATAACTTAATTAAAAGGATAGGTTTGTAGTTAATACGTGTATTTATCTAACTCAAGCATAACATTCTTCTACACGGTAGCGTTGTTGTTCCATATTTGCAATCGATAAAACTTGTGAAAACAACAAAAGCTATAATTTTATTTCATAGATTCCCATAGTGTTAACGTGGCCTGATTATATAAATTTAATTAAAATCATAATTTCTTCCTGGTTCTATTTAAAGCATTTTAAATGAATGCCTGTTACTTTTTATTTAAGTAATATACCAAAAATACTCTCACAAGAATATATTCAAACGGATATGAAAGTTTAAGGTAAGGATAAAATGAAATACTTAGATGTTAACCCGAAGAAAATTAATTTTCATTACAGCTCAATTCTATAAGCCTAAGTTATAATTCCCCCATTCTCAAAATTATCACGGTTCAGCATTTATTGGCTGGTGCCTTGTCAACCGAGGGAGCGGAAGGTTTGGCCACGGATCTAAGGGCACCGTAACTCTGACTCCGAGTGACACCGCTCGAATTGAAGTGATTATCTGGAAATCAGAAATGTTTAGGAAACCACATGTGGCACAGGGAAGAAGGGACTGCTCCCCTACTCTAAGTGTGGGAATTTCATAGATTTACCATGGTCATTTTCGGTGCTAGAAGACGTCACCTTTTATTTGACAAACATCCTATTATTGAAGACTGTGGTTTAGTTCCGATCATTTTTTACCGCGATGGCCTTGGCTACGAAAAAATATTTATATCCTAGGGTGAAATGGAAACTAATAATGATTTCTGCAATATTAATGGAAACGAAAAATGACTGCAGTGCAAGCCGGAAACTCATAAAGTAAATTATTTCTTAAAATAAAGAAATCTTGAAGGATGCTGATGTTCCTGAAGTCTTAGTCCGGTAGGTTTCAGCGAAATGACCGTCCCGAGGCCATATTCCGAGAGAATAAAAATACATAAATTTTTTAACTTGAAAATACTTTCCGTCTTCATACTCATGTCGCGAAAGTTTTCCCCCTACGGTTATTCTGGTACCATGATCTTTATTCGCTCCACCAACCTTGATGAATGTATTCTTCCATCTTCCACCTGCAATTTTTACGTCTGTGGAGAGGGAACCGACGGCATTACATGCTCTTGCAAACGCTTTCGAGGTCCGCGCACTCTAATCCTCCGCAATATTCTTCACTTTTGCCAAAACGGAGAGGAGAGCCGCGCGAAACACGAGTACGAGTCATTTGTGGCAGAGATGAGGAGATGGAGTGGAGACATACAGAAAGAGAGAGAAAAAGAGAACCAGAAAAAGAGAACAAGAAAAAGAGGGACAGAGTAAGAGACAAGGAAAAAACTGGGAGAGAGATACTGAGAGACAAAGAGAGAGACAGAGAGATACAGACGGAGGAAAGGTGGAAGAGAGCGGAGAAATCGTAGAGAGGAATAGAAACGTTTAGAGAGAATCTTGGACAAGGCGAGGGAGCTGCGCAGGGGGCGGATGGTGTGCCTTCGCTCACGCACAGCCCGTTGCGGATTCCCGGAACCGTCGGCAGCCCGAATTGGGGTATGGATTCAGAGGAAGGAAGATGGAAGGTGATTTACCAATAGATGAGGCGAAGGGGCGTATGCCGGGAGAGAGAAGGGAGGATGAAGCTGGCGGAAAGTGAGGCATGTTTGTTCGACGTCTCATCCTATCGGAAAAACACCCCACGTTCTGAAACGGAGGGAGAAGAAGAAGGCTCTCACCTTATGGTTCTGCTCGCTGCTGCT